>JAQZBX010013878.1:0-39133 GCA_029593785.1 Cabassous unicinctus | reverse complement strand
CTTGGGGAATATGCTCCACCCTCTCTGTACCCTGTGGCAGCAAAATTCTCCCTGGACATTGGGCAGGAGTATCCACCCTCTTCAACTGCAGGGGCAAACTCACCCTCTCTGTACAAATGGGTGGGTTCCTCTCTTGGCCTAAGGTGATGTCTTAATTCCAGATCTCAAATTTTATGGTTTTCCTCTTGAAGTCATTTCCCCTTCCATCTCTCCCATTGATGTCCCTTTTTGTCCAAGCTGACAGTGATTTTGTTCATACAGCTATCTCAAAAAGTTTTTTGGTTTAGCATGCAGGAAGCAGGGATCCATGCCATCAGGCAGTAAGACTTTCCACAACTCATTCCTTGATAACTGCATTTTCAATCCTGATTCACAAGTTCAAAGTTTAAGTAAGTCCTCCAATGGAGCACTGTTGCCTGGGGGCTTGATTTCCTGGGACTTGGAAGTTCCAGAATCAGTATCTGTTTTCTTTCTGCCCAACAGTCCAGTTTTCAGCTTATATCTCTTGTCTAGCATTTTAGTATAAGCTTCAAAGAGAAGCTAAGCCTCATTCTCTGAGTTTACTTTGGAAAGTTCTTTTGCTAAATACCCAGGCTTGCCATTTTCAAATTATGCCTTCTGTAAAACATCAGGAGTTAATCTTGCTAAGTTCTCTGTGACTTTAAAACATGGATGGCTTTTCCTCCAGTTTCCAATAATAGTTTCATAATTTACTTCTAAGCCATCATAGAAAGTCTCTTTAGCATCCATATTACTATCAAAATTCTCTTCGAAGTATTATAGGTGTTTTCTATCAAGCATCGCACAATTCCTCCAAAAAATACCCCTTACCCATTGCTAAAACTGTTTCAGCATTTTGGTAATTGCAAAAGCATGACCCCTCTCTCCAGTACCAAATTCTGTAATAGTGGTCCCCACCTATCCCCTCACAGCTGACACCATGCAGCAGTGACCCTCCTCTGACATAGATACTGAATGAACACTCCCACAATTTTATTCTCAATCAAATTCCTAATCCTCTCCAGTGTTAACTTATGCCTTCCTCCAGCCTTCCCCCTAGCTGCATGGGTGGTCCAACTCATCCCTCCAACCCCACTCATACTTACACACTCCAGAACCATCAACCCCAAGCATACAGCTGCACCACAATCACCCTGCCCCCTTCCAAAAGCCACCATCCACCTTATGATAGTTTCTGCCCAGATTAAGCATCAGCTCATAACTCTCTTCTCTTTCTATATACTGGCCACCTAAATTACAGACTCTACCTTGATGAGTCTGCTCAATAGTCTTAGTTCTTATCAGTTAGATCATGTGATATTTGTCCTTTAGTGACTGGCTTATTTCACTCAACATAAGGTTTTTGAGATTTATCCATGTTGTTGCATGTGTAAATATGGCATTCCTTCTTACAGCTGAGTAACATACATTGTACATGCCACATCATCTGTTGATGGATTCTTGGGTTGCTTCCTACTTTTTGCAATTGTCACTAATGTCACTTTGAGCATTGGTGTACATGTATCTGTTCATCTCCCTTCTTTTAATTCTTCTGGTGTATACCCAGCAGTAGGATTGCCAGATCATATGGCAATTCTATACTTAGCTTTCTCACATGTGGCCAAACCATCCTCTAATTTGCTTTACCAATCTATGTTCCCATCAGCAGTGGATGACTGTTCCTCTTTCTCTACATCCTTTAAAAAATTTGTAATTCTCTATTGTTTTAATAGCAGTCAGTCTAATGGAAATAAGATGATATCTCATTGTAGTTTTGATTTGCATTTTTCTCCTGTCTAGTGATTTTGAACATCTTTTCATGTGCTTTTTAGCCATTTGTATTTCTTCTTTGGAAAAGTGGCAGTTCAAATCTCTTGAGATGTATGATTTCTTTACATATGCTTGATTTTAGGCCCTAATTGGATAAATGGCTCCCAAATATTTTTTCCCATTAAATAGGGTGACTTTTCACTTTCTTGACAAACACCTTTGAGGACAAAACATTTTAATTTTGAGGAAGTCTCATTTATCTATTTTTTTCTTTCTTTGCTCATGCTTTGGGTGTAAAGTTTATGAAACCATTTCCTCCTACAAGATCTTATAGATGCTTCTTTATGTTATCTTCCAGATGATTTTTGGTTTTGGCTCTATACTTTGATCTCTGATCCACTTGAGTTAAATTTTGCTGTATTTTGTTGAGTGATTTATGTGCCTTGATAGATATGATCATAAGAATTTTCCTTGGCTCTCTTAATGTAGTGAATCACATTGATTGATTTTCTTATGTTGAACCAACCTTGCATACCTGGGATAAAACCCACTTGATCATGGTGTATAATACATTTGATGTGTTATTGCATATTGAGCAAGTATTATAAACAACAAATTTTAAACTGATGTGAATGTTTGAAGAGAAATCCCTTTTCTGTCCCAGGAAAGGAGTTCGTGGCTACTTCTCTGAATTTAAATGACTAAGTACTCCAGAGAAGAGGAGAATGTTTCATTCTTAATGATGAAATTTAAACCAGCAAAATATATGAAAAATTATTATTTAATCACTTAGGCAAACAGAAAGAAACTGTGTTCATTCAAAAAAAAGGATTATATTAACCTTAAAGCTGGAGAGTGTCTTTGAGGAGAAACATGTCATTCTGTTAAACTTCACCTGGCTTTATCTTTATCTGTTATCCTAGCCTGATGAATGGCCAGGTATATTTCTACTTCATTAATATTTAAGTCCTTAAATTATCTGAACTAGTGGAATGAGAAAACATTTTGATATGTTAATTTTTAAAAAACATTTTTTTCTCCCCACTCCCTCATTCTTTGCATTTGCTGTGTCTATTTTGTTGTGTGCTGCTATTATTTTTAGGAGAGACTGGGAACCAAACCCGGGACCTCCCATGTGGAAGGGAGGCAACTATTTGCTTGAGCCACCTCTACTTCCTGCTTTATTGTGTATTTCATTATGTTTCCCTCCTTCTGTTTCCTGTTGCATCATCTTATTGCCTCAGCTCACCAAACCTGCCCACTATATCAGCTCACTGTCTTGCTTGTCTTCTTTAAGAGGCACCAGGAACCAAACTTGGGATCTCCCATGTGTTGTGTTGGATCTCAATCTCATGAGCCACATCTGCTTCCATCATATGTTAATTTTTATGTGAAGAAATTACACCATTTCTTTTCATGTTACCCTCCCTGATCTGTGCTTTGTGATGCTGCCATTATTGTAGTATAGGCTTCTGCTCAACGAAATATTTGTCATGGATCGTTTTATTTATTCCAATTTTGTACTTATTCTGCAACATCCTATGTTTCCCCCTACTAGAAATTCATAGCACCAATTAAGATATCTAAGGCCATATCTCTTACTGAGATAATTTCCAACATTTCCTCATATATTGTTTAAGTTTGACTTAGAGCTCTTCAACTTTAAATGTTAGAATTATTCCATGGAGAAATTTTCCCTTTGTGATTCTGTCATTTATGTAAAGTAAAGAAGAATCTGTTGAAGAATAACTATAATTAGAATTATCAATTTAAAAAATATAAAAATCTCTATTAATGAATCACTGAAAGAGTGAAATAAACATGTGAAGTTGTTTATCCAGATTCTTAAAATTACACAGAGTATTTGAAACATTAGGAGAAAAAAGCAGTCCATTTCAATGTGACAGGAGTAAATGCAAAAGAGTGTGTTAAATGCTAGCCTATGTAAAACATGTAACTAAAAAGAGACACAATTTATAAACTGTGCAGAAAAGATGTGTTTTCTTACTTCATTCAGTTTTCTCAAAAACCTTTAAAGAAATCAACCTTGGGAAGAGAGGAAATAAATTTTGCAAAATAGATAGGTTTTTGGTACAGATAATACTAAATGACTTATTTTTCATCATGTGCATCATGAAACTTACAAAGATCAAGAATACAAATATTATAAAGGAAAGCAAGCTACAATATAAAATTTGACTTTTATCTTAGCATATCAAATCCAAATCCTTAGGAAAAGGATTGGGGAAAAAAAGTACAGTATATTAATTGATGTATCTGTGTACTGCTTATAAAAAAAATGTTGGTTATATTGTACTCTAACTTTTTGTAGATTGGGAATATTCCCATAATTATTAATATTGTGTATGTTGGATGCCAAAGCCAAAATTTTATACATTTTCTTATTATGAATTGTATCTTACCTCTTAAGTTATCTTTAAAATCTCAGGAGGTAAAACTGCCTTCTCTGGCATTACATATCAAATATTGTAAAAGCCTAGAAAATACTAAACTTGTTATATTTAATAAAAAAATGTTCTGGGTAACTAGGTTTTTTTTTTTATATTATTCTCTATTTCTACATATTTTTGATATTCATTATGAAAGTATTTTAGCAATGCCTAGTGATTTGTAAAATGAATGACTTTCCATGCACTATTTTTACTAATAGAATTTACTGATAGAATAATCATTGCTTTTTTTTTTTTAGTTTTTATTCATAGCATCCAAACAAGCAACTAGTACTTGTAACTCCTCCCTAAATTAATGCACAAGGTCACATACACACCCATTCTGAGTCATCATTAGGACACAAATCTCCCAGATTAGTTTTCTTTTGGTAGACCTAAATGTCTACATGACTGAAATAAGGTGGACTTTCATAATCCATTATTTAATAGATGATCAAATCATAATCATATTTCCTTAATTGAATAATCATATTTTTATGTTTCTAAAAGGGGAAAAACATAATATATAAGTATGAGTTAAACTTTTTATTGAAAAGTTATTAAGAAATAAAATTGCAGAGAATTTACAAATGAGGATATATCTTTGCACCATATCCCTCCACACACATAAATGTACCTTTAATGGGTACATACACCTTTGAAAATTTTAATAAATTGTATTTAGCTGTGAAAATTGTTTATTTAAATATTTCATAAAAGTCTCCTGCATCCATTTCTGCATGCTTTAAATTCATATGTCAACTGAGAATAAAATGGACTGAATTATGGAATTCTCTTCATGTTCAGGACAAAAAGTATTTTATGTTTCTAAGTTCCTGAACATAAGTCAGTTGAGGCAGTCAGGGTGCACCTTTGATAAGTGTACCTAGATCTGCCTTTCTCTCTACTGACAGTCAAGAACTAGTGTCTTGAGGGACAGCTTAACAACATGTGGAAGATAAAGAGGGAATAAAAGAATTCTTGCTTCATATTGACACTGTTGTGTTATCAAAGACTGCCCAAAACCAAAAGTGTATGCATACATTTTTTATGTGTATACATACATAAGTGTATGTATACACAAGTGTATGACTTGTGGAGAGAAAATATATGTTCCAGACCAATTTTAGGCTGTTCATCCATTCCCACTCTTGTACCTTTCATCCAGAATTACAAGAAATTTCAAGAAATTAAAGTTTTATCAAGAATTTTGCTCCAAACTGCCATAGGCTAAATGGAACTCTTCGTCTTTCCTACTCAACTGGGTCCTTTTTTTTTTTATCTTCACCATGCAATCCAAGTACATAACTTGACTTTGTAAGACTGTCCTGAATCCATATCCATTGGTTCCATACACCTTAGCATTTCACTTAAATGAGTAGCAAATCAAGTACATAAAATAAAATAAAAAATAATTCTGATGAATTATTGAATTACAGAAATCTAAGTCTTAGTTATGGTCTGACAAAGTCAGGCTACTTAAAATGGGGGAATCTACAAATAAGTTTGAGCTTCAATATCCCAAACTATAAAATGTAACTCATTGTCATCATCTCTACTTCTCTACCAATTCTGACAACATTTAAATACCATCTTTCAGTGAAACCTCCTTACATATAACAGTGAAGCTCTCTCTGTGTGATTCTGTCAACCTAACTGAGCTACCTGTCCTTCTACTTTTGTGTTGATTTGAAGCTGTATGGATTGGAGGACTGTATGTTCTTAAAATAAATCCATTCCTATGGGTGTGGACACATTGTAAACAAGAACTTTTGGTAAGTATGATTTTAACTTATAATATAACCCACCTCAGTCAGTGTAGTTCAAGGCAACAAGAAAAACAATGAGCAGCATACTTTACAGAAATAGAAAGTCAATTACCAAACTCATTTAGAAGGGAAAGGGGTACAGAATAGCCAAAAATATCCTAAAGAGTGATGTCAGAGAACTCAGGCTCCCTGACCTTGAAGTATATTATAAAACTATGGTGATAAAAAGAGCATGGTATTGGCATAAAGGCAGACACACTGATCAATCAAATTTCATTGAGAGTTCAAACATAGACTCTCATCTCTATTGGCAACTGATTTTTTATACACCTACCAAACCCACTTTTCTGGAACAGAACAGTGTCTTCAATAAATGGTTGTTGGAGAACTGGATATCCACAACCAAAATAATGAAGGAGGTACACAGTCTCACACCTTATACAAAATCATGCAATATGGATCAAATCATCAAAATACATGTTAATTAGCATCATGGTAATGGTGTAGAAGTAAAACGTAAATAACTAAAATCATAAGTCATTTACTACGTTATACATTTTATTGGAAGTGTTTAGACAGTCTATAAAAATCAAGAGATAGACTTCAGTATTATCAAGCTCTCTTGTGCATTCAAACCAGCCCAAATACCTTGCATGGTGATTCTCCATTTGAGTTATTGACTAGGTTGGTCACTGACATGTAAAACAATAAAGATAACTACTACATCTCTGGCTGTGTTCCTGAAGTGGACGGAAAGTATGTTGCAATTTCAGACTCCTGCATCAGGTGGCAATGGCTCAATATGGCCAGATGTGCAATGGACATTGCCAACAGACTGGCTCTGTTTCATAGTGCCAATGGGCACTATTCAACAAGCTTGTGAAATACTGGAGTCTTACCTTCCTAGTTTCTCTCTAGGATCAATGGTGCTGCAGCATGCTGGCTATGTGAAGGGCATACATACCAAATGGAGCAACAATAAAACACTAGAGTGAAGTAAGTAGAACTTAAACCCAATTGGCCTTATGGGCTTCTCTCACAGAGAGATAACATGTATGGAATTGTAAACCTAGAACTTAGATCTACTAAGTGCAGCTCAAAGAGGAATTTGGGCATTGATTAGTATTATGTACTGTACCTATATGCATAATGAATATGATATCTTTTCTTTTCTTGATCATATGCAGAGGGATATTGAACATGTTAAAGTCCTGGTAAACTTAATCCATCTTCTTCAGCAACATATGCTTCTTTTGAATCCTATTTGCCCTCATACTTCTCATCTTTCTGATTTCCATCAGAGCCACATGATCATGGTAATTCCCATCCAAGTGGACATCCACCTCTGCACTCCCATGTATGGCCTGCACAGCCAACTGTCTTTCAGGGACATCCTTTACATTTCTGCCATTGTGCCCAAAATGCTGGTTGACTAATTAGTGGGCCAACCAGCCATTTTCTTTAGAGGTTGCACTTCCTTTTGCCTTTATCAGGGTCTGAGATTTTCTTCCTATTATTTTCTGCCTGAGGAATAAGCATGTCCCAGGAGTCCTATAGAAGGTTCCGGGGTTGGTGTTTCTTGACAGGAAGGGTAAATGCTTTTTCAGGATACTGCCTCTGTTAAAAGAGGTTTGAAAATAGGAAACAGGACTTTATCATCACCTTTGAATTCAAGTATTTTCTGCCTAGAAATTTAACATGTTACCCATATTCTAGGTACTGTGGGACATTATTTGGATTTGGAAAATCGCTGTTGAATTTTGAATGATTTGTCATTTTTTGAAAGGCATTAGGGTTCTGATTAATGGGCAACTTTGGAAGGAGTGGGAATAAAGTTGGGGTTTCAGTAGTCAACTCATCTTTTGGCAAATAACACTCCACTGGAAACTCTGAAATGGCCCCTGGCACTCTTTGTTTTGAGCTATATTTAGTCAGTTTAAGGGAATGACATTTTCAGGTGTTCCTATATCCTCTTATCAGTCTTTCATCTTAGACATTGCAATCTGGCCAATTTATTGAAATCTAAGTGTTAAATATTATTTTCATTTGACTTCAAATTTTATTTCAATGTCTACTTGATTTTTCTACAAGTGACTTTTTGTTCTTCCATAGATAGAAACATTTAATTCAATCAAGTGAGTAGTGGCATCATTATTGTTGAAAAAATTGATCTGAATTTATTCAAATAATTTCCTCAAATTAATGCAGTCAACATCACTTATAAACAAAATAGAACAGGTTAATTTATGGAGAAAGCTGTAATCAAAATTCTATTTTTATTTTGTTATAACATTTTGCAAGAATCATCCCATAACACTGAATTCAATGTTTTAAAAAAATGTAGTTGTGAGGCCTTGGTAGACAAAAATAATTCCTACATTTTCTATCCCTCATTACCCTTGATCTCTTAATGATATCACTTACCAGAAACAACATGACAGCTTCAAATCACATATTTTTCAATAAATTAAAATTGGCTGATGGTTTACTATGTTTTATTTTGTAATATATCCATGAAAAAGAATGAGAATCTTTTGAATATAAATGTTGACTTATTCTTTCGAATATTAATTTACTTTCCTCAATTTTTCCTATTTTCTATTACATTTTACTTTAACTTATTGTATATAAAATTTTAATAATTTGTTGTATATTAACCAGTATTTTTACAATGATCAGATACAATTACTTTTATCTCCTCTCTTTTCATTCCTTTTCTCTACACTAAAACTCACTTTCAGTGTGCAGTTTTGCATTCCCCTAATTTTACATCATGGTACCTAATTAAACTATATTTTATAATCCAAAAAGGAAATATCTTACATTAAAAGAATGAAATGAACTTAGCCACAAGATCACTTTCTAATATATAAATATTTGGGTGGTTTAAATATGGATAGACAAGTCAGCCAGGCATTAACATATGTTTCAGGATATCCAATGCTTCTATGCAAGAGAAAAGCAAAGGGGGAATTTCTCCATTCAATGGCTTTGAAAGGCATATTAGCTTTCTATCCTGCAATTTTAAAGAGCACTTAGGGTTGAATGTAGCATTGCTTCTTATCCTTAAATATAGGCATCCTGTCCTTTTTCTCTCAACAATATTGAATTTGGAATCAGAAGTTGGGGAGTCATCTTAAGCCTCCAAACTTGCCCTGACCTCCCAGAATTTCTCATCCAAATCACTCACTCTCTAAGAGATTTATTTTTTCCATCTGTGACATGGAGATAATGAATAAGATCAGGATTACAAGTATTGGCTATTTCCTGATTTATAAAGAGTGAGTATGATTTAAAAATGGATCCTGTATAAGCAAGCAATGTTATATTAAGATAATTAGATTGGCATTATAGAGAAGCTTTCTCATCATAGCTCTTATTAAGCTATCACTATAGATAAGTAAACTGTGCCATGTAAAAAAAATATAATTTAACTTTGACTCCTGTTACTCAATGTATAAGTTTAGGATATTTAATCTAATTCTCCTATCAGCCTTATTATTTTGTAGGAAAATGTATTTGCTGGTGCAAAGCAATTTCAGTTTAGAATGTGCTATATACCCTGAAGTATTATTTTAGCTAACTCACCACCTAAGAAAAGGGTAGTGAAATCTACTTCCATCACACCTGAAATCAAGTGGTGGTGATGTGTGCTGACACTGTTCTCAGAGCAAAATATTTTTCTTGGGGAGATGAAGCTGCAGAGGGATTCAATGCCTTTCAACACAAGCATAAGATTCCATGAGAATACGTATAGAATATATTTCAATGACTGTTGTTTGTCTGTCCATCATGCATCCTGTGTGGTAAAAGTAATGATCTTGAAACAATTCCAGAGGACTTCTGAGAAGATAATATTGGAGTAAGTAGGCAGGGCTCAATCTCTCAGAAAAACAATAGAGGAAAGGCAAAGACCCATCCAAGGGAACTTCTTTGGGGATCTGCAGATCAGGAGAGTGCTAATCATCATCTTGGAGGGTGACGGACAAAAAGAAAAGAAGCCAAAATTAAACTATGAGTTACTGATCCCTGATCTCAGGAATGACACCAGTCCCCCACCCTCAAGGGAAACAACCTGGATAAAACCCATGGTTCCCTGAAGCCAGCTGAGAGGAAAACAGATGTCTTCCTCCCTGGGAAGAAAGAGAGTCTAGCAGAGAACAGAGGGTGGTGTTTGCTCTGTGAATTTGGCCAGCAGATCTTGTTTTGAATCTGATTTCTCGTCAGACCTGATTCATGGGCAAATGAAGGTTGAAAGAGACCTCCATGGAAGGAATCACTGAAGCTTAGCATCTGCTGAATGGCTGCAAAACTGCAAAGAGAAAAAGAATGCTATTTGGAATCTCTCAGGCAAACCCCTTCACCAAGATTTGTGGCCCATTAGTGATTTTCTGTCCCCATTTTGACAGCTTAAGCTGGAAATTTTTAAAGACTTAGAATAAGTTGAACCAAGAATCAAAGAAGAGCTGTGAAACAACACACTGGCCAAGAGAGAGAAACTGACCATCAGAGAAAATTCACCAACACAATCAAATTCTTAGACATCAGCAATAATTTACAAGCCACATAAGAAACAGGAAGTTATGCCCCAAAGGAACAAACTGCAAATCTCCATGAGACACAGGATTTAAGACAGCTTATCAATGAAAATCACACAAATCTCCTAAATCAATTCAAGGAATGGAAGGAAAATATGATTAAAGAGAAAAAAAGGATTAAAACAACACTGGGCATTATAAAAAAAACAATTGGAAAGCCTATAAATAAAACTAACAAGGTTTATGGGAATGAGAAAACACAATGGAGGAGAATAAAATCTATTAGAGGGGAGCAGATGTGGGTCAAGCAATTGAGAACCTGCTTCCCATACGAGAGATCTCATGTTTGGCTCCTGGTGCTTCCTAAAAACAAACAAAAAATAACCACCCCCTCAAAAAAAATGAGCAAAACAAATGAAAAAACCAACTCAGTCAGCCAATGTGGCTCAGTGGTTGAGTGCCAGGTTCCCACATACAAGGTCCTGGCTTCAATCCCTCGCCTTCTGTAACTAAAAAAAAAATTATATACATATTAGAGATGTGTAACTGCATATTTGAACTGGTGGAGGACAAAATTAGTGAATTGGAGGACTGAGTATCTGAACTTGAAGAAACTGAGGATCAGAAAGAAAAAAATGAAAAAAATGGAGCAGACTCTCAGAGAATTTAATAACAACGCAAAATACACAAACATTTGCTTTTTTGGTGCTTCAAAGGAGAAGAGAATTGAAAGTGGCCAGAAAGAATATTTGAGGAAATAATTACTGAAAACTTCCCAATCCTTATGAAAGGCCTAAATATCAATACCTGTGATTGACAACACACCCTAAAAAGAATAAATCCATATAGACTTACTCTGAGACACATACTATTTAGAATGGCAAATACCAGAAATAAAGTGAAGTTTCTGAAAGCAGCAAGAAAAGAACAATGCATCACATACAAATGAACCTCAATAAGATTAAGTACTAAGCTCTCATCAGAAACCATGGAGAAGAGAAGAAAGTGGTATGATATGTTGAAGGTACTAAAAAAGAAAAACTGTCAGCCAAGAATTCTGTATCTGGCAAAACTGTCCTTTAAAAATGAGGATGAGTTTAGATTCCTCACGAGAAACAAAAATTTAGAGAGTATGTTACTGAAAGATGGGGTTTACAAGCAATACTAAGGGAGTACTTCAGTCTGAAAAGAAAAGACAAGGGTCAGAATCTAGGAAAAGAGTGTAGAAATGAATATTAATAGTAAGGGTAACTAAAAGACTTAACAGACAAACAACAGTAAGATATGACAATGGAAAACAAAAGGATGAATTGGATGATTGAATTAATGTCTTTACAGTAATAACATTGAATATTAATGAATTGAACTCCCCAATCAAAAGACAAAGACAGAGTGGATAAAGCAATATGAGCCTTCCAAATGCTGTCAAAAAGTGATTCACTTCAGGTATAGGGACAAAATATGGTTGAAAGTTAAACGTTATAAAAAGACATTCCATGAAAATACTAACTAAAAAACATCCAGAGTACCAAAACTAATACTGTTCAAAAGAGATTTTAAAGGCAAAACTGTTATCAGAGATGAAGAAGTTCATTATATATTAATAAAAAGGGCAATTCACCAAGAAGAAATAAATATAATGAAATTTGTGCACCTTATCTGGATGCTCCAAGATATATGAGGTACACATTGACAAAATAGAAAGGAGAAATTTATGTCTCTACAATAATTTTAGGATTGTTCAACACACCACCCTCAGCATTGGCTAGAAAATCTGGACAGAACATAAATTAGAAAAAAAAGAACATGAATAAAATGATAAATGACCTAGACCTAGCAGACATTTATAGAGCATTATACCCCAACACAGCAAGATATACATTCTTCTCAAGTCCTCATGGATATTTATTGATGACAAACCATATAGTGCATCTCAAGACAAGTCTCAATAAATTTAACATTATTGAAATTATATGAAGCATTTTCTCTGATCATAATGGAATTAAGTTGGAAATCAACAATGGAAAGAAAAAGGGAAAATTCATAAATATGTGGGATTAAACAAAACAAATTATTGGTGGTTCAAAGAAATAATGCAAGAGAAATCAGTAAATATCTCATTTTGAATGAAAATGAGAACACAAAGGCATTAGCTCAGAAAGGGCTGCCTATGCAAAGTACCAGAAATGTGTTGGCCTTTATAAAGGGTATTTATTTGGGGTAAAGGCTTACATTTCCAGGCTGTGAAATGTCTGACTCAAGGCATCATAAGAAGTACTTTCTCACCCAAGTCACCTGCCATGAGTTGAAGCTAGATGGCAGGTGATCTCTGCCTTGTCTCTGCTTTCCCCTCTGGGCTGTACTGTCTCCCGTGGTTCAGCTGAGGGCAACCCGTCAGAGGACTTGTTTTTCACCAGGCTTTTCAGTTTTCCTTTGCAAGCTATCAAGCAAATGGCTCATTCTCTCTCTCTCTCTCTCTCTCTCTCTCTCTCTCTCTCTCTCTCTCTCTCTCTCTCTCTCTCTCTCTCTCTCAGCCTCTTGGAGGCTTCTGTTTTCCTGCATCCATTCACTCACATTACAGAATCAAATATGCTTACTTTCTTTTCCTGTCTGTCTGTGTGTGTCCATTTATATCAGACCCAGCAAGCGTAAAGAGACTCCTCTTGAGTCACATATCATTGATGTAATCCAGTCAAATAGGTCTCAACCACAAGAATGGATTATTTTAAAACATAATATTTCTCCTATTGGGATTCATAAAATAATTTCAAACAGCTGCAACAACATATCAAAATACATGGGATATAGCAAAGGCAGAGCTGAGAGGAAATTTTACACCTTTCAATGTTTACGTTCTAAAAGATGAAAAAGCGAAAATGAAAGATACACTGGTAAAAAATAGAATGATACTGGCATAAACGCAGACATTTTTAACAATGGAACCAAATTGAGAACTCATAAATAGACCTTTGTATCTGCAGTTAAGTGATTTTTGACAAGGCTATGGAGCCTACCCAGCTGGGCCAGAACAATTTATTCAACAAATGGTGCTTGGAGAACTGGATATCCATATTCAAAAGAAAAAGAGGATCATATATCACAACATATACAAAAAGTAACTCAAAATGGATCAAAGATCTAAATATAAAACTACAACTGTGAAACTCCTATAAGAAAATGTTGGGAAAAATATTGAAGATGTTGTGGTAGCAGTAGTTCCTTAAACTTACACCAAAGCATTAGCAGTGAAAAATAATAGGAAAGTGGAATCTACATAAATTTAAACACTTTTCTTCTTTAAAATACTTTTTTAAGAGAGTTGAAAAGGCAGCATACTTAATGAGAGAAAATATTTGGAGACCACATATCTGATAATGGTTTTATATCAATGTTATCTAAAGAGATCATACAATTTCATGATAAAAAAAACAAGCAACCCAATTAAAAATGGACCAAAGATTTGAAAATACATTCTTCCAAAGAGGAAATACAAATGGCCAAAAAGTACATGAAAAATAATGTTCTACAGCACTAGCTCTTCAGGAAATGCAGATCAAAACTAAAATGAGATATCATTTCACCTTATAAAGTGGCTATTATTAAAATAAAGAAAACTTCAAGTGCTCAAGAAGATTTGGAGAAACAGGACAACACCTTCACTGTTGGTGGGAATGTAGATGGTGTGGCCTCTGTGGAAGACAGTTTGGTGGTACTTAAATTAGTTACAATAAAGAGCTCCTGCATGATCTGCTGCATGATCCAGCAATCCCGTTACTAGGAATATATTCAGAAAAACTGAAAGCAAGGATGTGATCTGACATTTGAACACTGATATTCATAGCAGTGTTATTCACAATTGCTAAAATATAGAAACAACCCAAGTTTCCATCAATCAATGAGTGGATAAGCAATATATATAGAATGGAATACTATTCACCTGTAAGAAGAAATGAAATTGAGATGCATATTACAACGGGGATGAACCTTGAATAAAATTAGCCAGGCACAAAAAGACAAATATTGTATAGTAGCACTAATATGAACAAAATACAATGAATAAACTCTTGGTGGTAAATTCTGGAGTATACGTTATTAGGATATAAAATGTAGATTGAGACTAGAAGCTGATACATAATGCATGTAAAATTTTTAATTAGGTTTATTGTAAAGGTGGAAATGAATAGAGTTAATGGTAACACATTACAGTGAGTGTAACTAATACTTAATGATTTATATATGTGAGTTGAATGGAAATACACTAAATGTAAGATATGGGCTATACTTAGTTGTAATATTTTGATGATGCTCTTTCATAGATTGTAAAAAACATTTCACAACAATGAAAGTGTTGGTGGTGGGATGGATGTATATGAGCCCTGTATGGAGTTACACATGTTTGTTCTGTAAAAACACAACTTTTACCATACATTTATTCATTATATATGTTCATGTATTAAGTGATATAGGTCAACATTTTTTTCAAATGGATGAAAGTAAACATTACCTCTTTAATATTTAAATAGGGGCTGCAATGTCCTGAGGTCACTTGACACTGATTTCACCCTAACTTCAAAAATTAAATAAAATAGGCCAAAACATTTAGTTATCCAGCACGAATAATCCTTTCTCTTGGGAGGAAACTCCTCAATCAACTCTATAATTTGACCTTTCCCACCACACTCTCACCAATTCAGTGAATCAAAAGGCATCACATGCCTCCAGACATATTGTTTTCTCCATATTTGTCAGTTAAGGTTCTGATGCATACTTTTCTCCCATATAATAGAATGAATGAAATGAAATAAAATCCTGAAACACCATTTTCTTTAACGTCAGCATATTCTCTATCTTCTAGAGTACTGTAAGCAAATATATAGCACAGGTGCATTAGTGGGCTCTATAACTAAACAATTTATGCCCTATTTTTCTATGCTTCCTTTCTTTCTTCCTCTTCTTTATCTTTACCTTATTTCTATTCCTCTTCCTATCCTGTTTAACTACACTTACCTTGTACTTCCAAATCTGTTCTTTTTTCTGTTTATCACCTCTGCTCTTATTTTTTGCCCATGCCCTCTTTTTCTATTAATTCGATTATGCTCCAGGACCCACTCATGGATCTGTAGCGATGTTATTCTTCCCAGAAGTAAATGTTAATTTTCATTATTTTATCAGAATATGTAGGAATAGGGAAATTTTAGCATCTTTTAAATGGGCTTCTATGGTATGACAGGTAAAGAAATGGGGAAAAATTAAAGAGAGTTGAGGTAGAAACTTTTCATTGCAGATTTGTTTGTCTTGGTCAGAATTACATATCTACTCAGGTTCCGGCCCAGTTGACGGTTTTGCAAAATGAAAAATGTAGAGAAATCTATATCTGCTTCTTCATTATTATGTTCAGCAGACCACTTTGTTTCTACCATACTGATATAAATAATTTTTAATCTGAAATATCAAGGAATTCCCCCAACACTGAGACTTCAAATGCTCCATAAAATGGGAGAATAGTGGGGAGAATTTTCTTTTCAAATTAGGGCACATAGCTGATTCCAACTCATGGCAACTTTCCCTGTCTCAGATGTCTGATCACTTGACATGTGCTCTGGGGAGGTTCAATTGTCAGTTTTTATGCCCATTACTTCACTGTTTACCTCAACAGCATTTGCCTTACCATATTGATTCCTCATTCAGTAATTCCTAGCCTTTATGGTATCCCAAAGCACCTTCTCAAGAGAATTATTACAAACATGATTTCCTTCACTTGACTTTTTAATGAATAAGTATGTTAAGTCCACATTGGTAGTAATAATAAGATTCCTCCATATTAAGAAATCATAAGAAAGCAATAAGAATTTTAACAAATAAGAGACATCATTTAAACTCAGCATTATAGAATATTGGAGTCTGAATAAACCTCAGAAATGACTGTGTGAAACATTATTTAACACATGGAAAATGATGTGTTTTTCATGCCCAAGGACCCTCAAGAAATGACCTGACTATTGCTGCAAACCAGATATATTATCCCAAGTTCAGGAAATCTCTTAGCACTTTCTTAACATGGCTCTGCTTGGTTAGTAATCCCCAATAGTAGATGATTTCATTATATGACTTCAAAAATATCTTCTAGTTCCAATATTCTTTCAGCTGTGATATTGTTTTCACCCAACTCTCTGTCATTTCTTATGCATTATTATAGTAATCTGCATCTCCTGCTGGGATCCACTGATATGTTCCTCTTTCTTCCAGGGACAGGATGAAAGAGATAAATTTTTGGAAATGTAGAAAGTACTTTTTAATAAAAATTAATTTATATCTTAGTATGATAAATAACAGACTTTTTCAAATGAGATTTTATTTACTCTGAATTCCAGGAAGCTCATTAAATTGCACTTTGCAGACAGAATTATTTAAAATAAAACCAAATTATTTGAAATCAATCCAAAGACTGGTATTCTAACCTCCCAATCTTTGCGAATCACCATTATAGTTTGTAGGGATCATGTCTGTTTCTACCTCTATACATTAAATGGAATTGGAAGAGGGATGGAAGAGCTGCAGGATAAGGAAGGAGGGTGAGAAGAGGAGAAGATGAATGAGATGCATGGAAAGACAGATTGTGGAGTCTCACGACATCTATATATTATAAATAATTTGGACTGTTTTCCATTTTGTGCAAGATGGCTAAGTTCAACATTGTAAAAAAACAACAACAGTAATATATATGTCAGGAACATAGACTGATCCATACAATCTTTATATTTGAGCTATTTTCCTTAACAAACTTGTTGATAATAATTATAGAAGCCTGACTTAATTTTTATAGGAGCACATTGCAACTATTCTGTTGACATGGAAATCAAAGTCAATGGTAGTCATATGGCACATTGGGGTAAACGGAAGAGGCTGCTGATACCAAAGTCAACTCCTTGGTGCCTTTATCCGGGCTCTACCCGCCAATTTCAGGACTGAAAGTATCAATATAAGGCTATAACCCCTGTGTGGCTCTGTAGTAAGTCACGTTTACCTGGAGACATCTATTTAGATTAATATCTGCACGAAGAATTATTGTATTTATTGATGGCTCTTTAAATATTATATAGGATGAATTAATTGTACAATAGCATTCTTAATGTTTGGAAATGTGTCCTCTCTTCATCTGTAAAGTAGTAGGCATATGGCCTATGTCTAATAGTTTTGTATGTTTAAAAATCACATTAATAATGTACACATTAACATAACTATGCAGGAAAAACAGTTTGTACTGTTACTTAAGTTGTTCTCCTCCCCATCCATAATCACCTCCTTCTTTAATTTCTTATTTAGAGTCATAAAATGAATTTAAGATTTAGAAAATTCAATTTCCCTCATATTTAAATATCTTGAAATACCAATTGTGATCATAAGGCTAATGTGTCAATTCGGCCAGGTAAAGGTGCCTAGTTGTTTCATCAAGCTAGAACTGGATAATTATAATGCAAATGCATTTCATGGACTTTATTCATCAGTGAGTTGATTGCATACATGGCTGTTTAAATCTACAATCAAATGAGGAGCTTGTTATCAGCCATCAGCAATGTTCAATGTATCATCCAATCAATTGAGGGCCTTAAAAGGGAAAGTTGTTTCAGCATTCAGAGAAAATTCCCATCTCTAGTTCAGACAGCCAGCATTTCCTGGGGAACTCATCAAGGAGCTTCATCAGAGCCCCTGGTTTGCAGTCAGCCCTACAGAATATGGACTTGGGCATCCCAACAGTTAAGTGAGATAATTTTATAAAATCTCATATTATTTACAGATATCTCTGGTAGATTCTATTTCCCAAAAAATCCCTTACTAATACACCTATGCAAAAGAATTTTCAGAAAATATATGACTTTTTCCTGTTTTATTCATTCACTTGTTTTTTTTTTCTTTTTCCCTTCTCTTTTCTCCTCTCTCCTTCCTTCACTTCCTTTGTTTCATCCCTACTTCTTTTTTCACTTTTCTTTTTCTCATGTCTGTTATCCATACTAATTTTGAATTTCTTCTCTGACATCCACTTGATGAATATTTATAAAACTACTTAGCCTCCTTGAGTGTCAAACACACATCATTTAATATATTTTTCCCCAAACAATTTAGGCCAATGACATGGAAGAGAAATTTTGATCAGTTTGGCACAGATAATTATTTCATTGCCATAGTCCCTGTTAGAAATTTTCAGTATTTTTCAGTGCTTATCCGTCACTCCCAAATCACATATTTTTATTACTCTGAAGAGATATCAGAATTAGACAAAAAGTTATATGATGAAATATCAAGAAATAATTACAACCTTTCACTTGGTAAAAAAGGTTCCCTCTGACAAGAGGGGAAGGGTTTTGGTTGATCTTCTGCTAAGGCACAAGGTAAACCTAGAAAACTTGGATTAATTGCTAACTGGTGATTTCCTCCTGGGAGAGGTGGAAATACCAATCTTTTGACCAAACCACACCTCCATAACCAAGTATAAGAAGACTATAATTTCACTGACTAAGGCTTGAACTCAGCTACTCTGAGGTAGGATCTTGGTTTTTTTTGGATACCAGATTGACCATCTCCACAAAAAGGGATGTTTTCTTTAGATATCACTCTATTAAAAGTTCAACATGCTATATGACTTTATTATCTGTTAACTAATGAAGCAATGGTCTCTTTAAAATTAGGATGAATACATAAATGCATTCACTTTCTGGCAACATGACTATTGGAAAAGGGATACTTTAGGTTGAAACATGGAAAGCTAAGTGGAATCTTGTAATAATTTAGAAGGGTATGAATGGATTTATTGAACAAGACAGGGAAATGTAAGTGCTATTGTTTGGAAAAGTACACAGTATCCATTTTGAGGGGAATTTTAACACATAAATCGGTAGGGAGTACGTATGAATTACAAAGAGAGAAACCTGGATTTTCCTCTGACTATTTTTAAGGCAAGTGTTGACGTCTTTGTTATGTGTCCATGTGTACTTAAAGGTTTTCTGCATGCTTTGAAGCAGATGAAAATTATTGAATTTTTTTTTATAATTCTGATTTTCAAGTATTTCTCCTTTTCTTATCCCATAAGTCATTCACATGTGCTATCAGAGCCTCAAAAACCAAACTTTTTTTTTTTCATAAAGACTGGTAATATTCCATAAAGAAATCCCCTGAAAATATTCCTGGCATGGGTATATGAAAGTCTCCTGGGCTCAGGGATTGAAAGAAAATTTGTTTATTTTTATGTCACATATGTAGATTATATGGTGCCATAATGAATATTCTATGTTTAGAGTAGCACGTCTTGTCTTCTCATCAACCACTCTACGACTGCAGGACTTGTGTATTTGCTCCTTTTCTTTAGTCCGCATTTACTTTTCTATAGCATTAGTGGGGTGGGCTAAATTCTTTGATTTCTATTTGTCACAAAACAAACTGTCTGATAGGACTACTGAGAAAGATATGTCTGTGGGTCAAAATAGTAGCTATCTTTCTGACAGCAGGGAGGTTGGAATTTATAACCTTTCCCTAATACTATAAGAGTCTACTGTACCTTTTTTTTTTTTTTGATCAATGCTGATATCCTTGTCAATATTTTTGAGACAAAATTGATTACCAGAATGTGAGTCCATGTGTTTCCAACATTTCTACTTCATGATGCAGTTGATTTTCAATATATATACATTCCATTATAGCACTATTTTTATTTTATAAATTAAGAGAAGGCTTTTCTATCTTTGGTAGTTTATGTTAATTTTACACTTTGATTAATCCCAAATTGACAGGGGATTAGTGGGAGGAAGTAGTGGATACATTCCCATTGCACTAATGAAATAAGGAATTTTATGGAGGAATAGAAGTGGTGAAAAGGATGACAAAGGGAATACATGAAAATAAAGATTTGAGACAGTATGACGCAAAAGAATAAATTGAATTCCCCAATTTGCCATGGGGGAAAGGAGAAACAATGTGCAAATATTTTCCTGATTTATCAGAGTAGACAAAAGATTGCAGGTTTAGTAAATATAAACAAGAAAAAGAAAAGTAGTTCTGTGATTACAGTTCATTGTATCTTCAATATCAAATATTAAAAATAATTAATATTAATCATTTTGCTTTAAAGATTACCCTGATTAAAACTGCCAACTATATATTTAGCTATATATTTCTTCAATAATGAGTTTATCATTTAACTTTCCTACCCAAACATTTCAGTATTACATCCTGTTTCCAGATATTTTGAGTCAAAAATTTCTCAGCCTTCACTTTTCAGACCCAGTATATATCAGTTCACCCTACATTGCACACAACATCTCTCCAAGGTACCTTTCAGCTTCAGTTGGACCAGCCCTTCCTCACTGCCTTCACCCATGTGCTCTGCTGTTTCTACCTGAGAGGTTTTCCTGATAGTGGTTAAAACCATTCATCATTCTGCACTCCTCTTTTTTTAAACTCAAATTTAAAAAATCAGACCAATTTTATTCTCGACTCTCATGCTCTTTCTTCTAACTAAACTGACCCTGCTTTTCTCTTGTGTCTTATTGTATCACTGCTTTTTTCCAAGTAGTTAGCATTTAAGTGTTCTTTAA
Source organism: Cabassous unicinctus (assembly GCA_029593785.1). Taxonomy (NCBI): domain Eukaryota; kingdom Metazoa; phylum Chordata; class Mammalia; order Cingulata; family Chlamyphoridae; genus Cabassous; species Cabassous unicinctus. The sequence goes on along the minus strand of JAQZBX010013878.1, from coordinate 18,020 downwards.
ATGTTCCATACTTTCTGTATATTTCAGTCTCCAGCCATAATGTGTGCTCTTTGAGGTAAACACTCTGATAAAAGTTACTTCATCCAAGGCATAGAGTCTTCTTGGAAATGATTGTTTATTCTGATTCAATTCTTGGAAAATATTTAAAATCTGCCTGGTACAAAGCAAGCTTTATTTGCTCATCTGGTTTTGGAGACACTGCAGCCTCTTGTTTCTCCTCCTACATTTCTTGATGCCTTCCACATATATAGTTGTCTTCTCACTACAAACTTCCCCAAAGTAGATATGCCCCAAAATGCATCCTTTGACCACATTTTCCTCATGCAGCAACATATAATTTATTAATCATTGGGCTATATGGAATTTTTGATTAATGGTACAATCCCTTTTTTATACCTTCAAAAAACAGATGTCAAGAGAAGTAATTCAGCCTGTTAAAGGTAAACAGCTTCTGTAGGGCCTTTGACAAAAGACTGCTTTCGCACCTCAGTGCATATCATCTCCAGGTCTAATTACATGGTTCCACAAAGGATAGCTGAATATGTTGCTACTGTACATGTTAGTTCTGCTAAAAGACTTCAAATCTCCCCAGGGTAATGTATTTTTGTCCTCCCTAGAAATCTCCATTTTAGAGTTATAAGAATCTTCTTTACTGACCATTAATTTAGGTAAGTGTTGTATTTCTCAATCCCTCTGTATACTCCTAAATGATAGTGGGAGGTGTTAATCTTAACACTAGGAACAGTGCCTTGAACATAGATTGTGTTTACACTGGACTGATTGTATCTCTAAGAATTGAGTGGAAAACTTTGCCTTTGGAAGGCATTATAAGCTTTTGAAAGAAGTGTCAGATGGAGGAAATAATTTCTAGTTAACAGCATTATTGCTACAGTGTCATCAAGTACACTGGCAGCTTTCTTCTCATAGTTTAGTCTTGGTGGATTCCTTGGAAAAGAGTGTCACAAAGCATTGGACAGAAAGATCTTGATCTTGGGCAGATAGTTTTCTTCTGGTAGAATGTAACCTGAACTCACTAGAAAGACTTTTCTTACAAGTTGCTATGAGGGTCATACATTGTGCTTAGATTTCTATGGCTACTCTCAGAAGGTTCTCAGGTCCTGAAAACATAAAATTTCTGACAACTATCATCTCTACCCACAGACCCTCCTAGGTTTCCTTACTTTTCTTCCATGTGACTCTCCATAGGCAAGATCAATGTGACTCCCCAAGTTCACCATCCCTTCCAATGACAATGCTCAGATGTAAAGACACCAGAGAACCTAAACTCATATATACAGTGCCTGCCTCATCTTGGATGGATTTTTCCACCACTCCCCAAAATCTTGCCATGTGACTGTGTGGCATTGCTGTGTGATGTTATAACCAGTCTTGGGAATCAAGGTATCCTCTCCTTTGAACAGCAGAAAAACCTGGGGCTGACACTATACAGCTAAAAAGTTTATCTTTATCTTTTTTTTTTTTTTTTTTCCTGGAAGCACTCTAGTGATAGCATTGAGCAGTGGAGAATGGTGATGATGAAAGAAAGGTTACCAATAGTGAATGGAAAATGAGTCTGTTTTATGTGTAAATAAACCAAACAATATATATGTTAAGCAATAATGTCAAATTGCTAAATTTTGCTAAAATTTGCTAAAATTTGTTGCTAGGAACCTGCACTAAAAAGGGGTAACTTATAACACATAATTTTGTTGATAATGTACACAGTAATTGGACAGTTTTCTCATAATGCCAACTAGCATATGACACAACATTACACTCCTCAAATATGTATTATGTTTGGTTGTATATATGCCTCTTTGTTCTGCATCTCTTTCATATGCTGCTCCTCCTCTAGCATGGTCTTCTCACACACACACGAGCACATCTGAGCACACACACATATGGCCTGGAACCAATTTGTAGTTGTTTTACTCTCTGCATCTCTGAGTCTTTTAAAAAAGTAAATCAGTTGACTTAAATTATAATTTTAAATTTTTATTTTCCATTATTTTACAGTCTTCTCTAAAATGGGATCTATGAATTGGAAAAGTTTTCATTACTCACACAAAAAGATGAGCTAATGAGACATCACCTCTTTTTTTGAATGCTTTGTGGGTTCCAATCTGAATGGTTTTATGAAACAAAATTCTTTGGTCCATTTTGAGGCAAAATAGTATATTTTCTTAAGTGATTTTTAGCTTGATTGAGTTTTCAATTTATTGTCTATTTCTGTTCCTTAAAATGTACTTTTAAAGACATGATTATGAGCTGATTTGACTCTATCAGTTTATATATAAATTCTGTGTATGTATCTAAGTGAAAAAAAATTAAATGATTTTGGTCAAAATAAAGTACTGCTTGTTGGCAGATATATTTTACTTTCTAGGCAGTTGTTGCAGAAGCCCTGTTAAACATAGTTTTAGTTTTAATGCTTTTTAGTCAGTCTCTTGGCCTAGGATTCAGAGCTGTGGCTGTTACAATGAAATTTCTTATAAACTAAAGAAATCAAAATTTGCTTACTTTCATCAAGTTTGTCAAATGTTAATCTCTAACATTTAGGTATGATTTATTAAATATCTAGGAATTTGCTTATTTTTTTTTCGACTGACAAGATATAACTCATTCATATTTCAGCATAGACCAAGAGAAAACTGGTGCTTTTTGGGGGTGTTGTATTTTGCATTTTTTTTCACTTTGTTGGGATTCCATTATTCATATTTGTTTTTGAAGAACTCTCAGAAGGTAAAAAGAATTCAATTTATTACCCATAATTATGGTTTCAACATAAAAGGGAGTTCTTTCTGAAGGTTTCAAAGACCATATATTTGTCTATTGTGGTACCAAAGGGTCCAGGAATGTTTACATTTTTTGTGGCTAATATATTTTACAGAAATAGGCTTCTTCAGTAATCCTTTCATGTAAATTGTGAGAGCCACACTATGTTAAGTATTTCTACAAAGGAAATAACAATGGACAATTTATCTTTCCATATTCCCAAATATATCAAAGAGATTGACATTTATATTCCTCAAGGATAAAATGAATGAAAATTCATTTCAATTTTCCAGGATTCTCTAATACTACTGTGTATTTTTTTCCTCTAAAGTCAATAATTTCTTTTCATCTTGAGTCACCTTTACTTACAAATATGAAGAATAAGCAGCATGGTAGGAAAAGAAATGTAAGGAAAGATAATATCACCTAGAATGGACTTCTAAGATAATATATTATATAGTGATATGTTCAGGATGCCACCCCATAAGAGAAATTGTCCTAACCTTTTGATGGAACAGTGCTTTAAGAAGTTTAGGCCATTATTGAATTATATAATGCAGTACTAAATCCTACAATTTCGGGTAGGCTCCAGGGTATTAACTAGAAAATATTCCACAATGATGCATTCTAAGCTCTGCTTGTTGAACAAAGTTGCTTGAGGATGTCATTCAAGATTTATGACCACCAAATTATTCTTTTAAGACAGATAATCAGTTTAAAAATGCAATCTGTGTCTAAAACATAAGTTTTCTTTGAATCACAAAGAACTTAAACTGTGGCAGCCTGTGATCTTAAAGTAAAATGCTCAGTCCCACCTTGTAAATCTTGATGTTCTAACCAGTCACAACACTTAAAAACAAGAACAGGTAAAATAAGTTAAAATTATCTATATTTATTGACTCATTTATTTTTCTATCAATTTATTTTTAAAAAAATTTGTTGACTTTGAATGATCCTAACTATGCAATCATCTTAATTATGCAATTTAAATTCAATTTCCATATGGATAGAGATTGCAAGGAAATATGGGGAAATGGCATAGCTACCAATCTCAGAAAATTTTCAACCTAAGCAATATTTTTAGAAAATGCTTATAGAGTAAGATTCACAATAAAAATAAAACAATCTCTGAAACTAGCACTTTATGAATTTTATATATATTTTTCTCTTACAGTCAGTAGCAAAATAGCTTTTATATGAATTTTTCACAGATGATGATATGTTTTGAGATTAGTCTCTCTAATATGAAACATACAATTAATATTGGAAATAATATTCAAATACTATGACCCCAAAGTCCCTGTTCTTTCTTTCGTTGCACACTGCTTTGACATACTATTCATGATGGGCCATGCCTAAATACTGGATTGTTAACTAAATAACTTTCTACCTTTAAAATCTTTGGAGCTATCATGTGCCATGGACATGGAGGCCATTTTTAAGAACTCCATTGACTTCATCCCCTTGAGACTCATCCACCATCCTGTGTTTCCGGGGCTTATCTTTGCAGTCATCTTTTCCATCTTTGTGGTGGTGGCTGTAACAGCCAACGTGGTCATGATTCTGCTCATACACAGGAACTCAAGTCTCCACACACCCATGTACTTCTTACTCAGCCAGCTCTCCAACATGGATACAGTGTATATCTACATCACTGTTCCAAAGATGCTGTAAGACCTTCTATCTGAGGAAAAGACCATCTCCTTCCTAGGCTGTGCCATTCAAATATTCTTCTATATGTCCCTAATTGGAGGGGAATTCTTCTTGCTGGCCTCATGGCCTTTGACAGGTTAATAGCTGTGTGCAAACCCCTCTGATACCCTCTCCTCGTGAACCACAGGATTTGCTTGTTTATGGTGGTGGGGTCCCTGGTTGGTAGCTCCTGGGATGGATTTATTCTGACCCCCGTCACTTAGAGTTTCCCTTAAGTAACCTCTTTAAAATGCCTAGTTAAAATGGGCTCACACCTACAGGAATGAATTAAGCTTAAGAATAGGTTTTTCTGTGATACCTCTGACTCTAAACCACCACAACATATATGTCTTTTAAGAAAATATATTCTTGTTTTGGAAAAATGCTTATTCTCATTTTGATAACCCTGAGATATTGGCAGGAAAAAATCATTTTGTCACCAGCATCATTAAGGACTATAGATGAAAGCAGTAAGTATCTTAGCATTAGCTGATGTGCCTCTCTGGATTGACTGACATTTTCCTGAAAGCTTCATCAATCAGGTAGTGTGGTTCCTAAATAATCCCAGTCTTGTCAACCATTCCTTATAAGAGTCCATAATGGATTTTTTAAAGGTTTTTATTATAATAATATAAATACAACTCAGAATTTTCTGTTTTAACCATTTTCAAATGTGCAATTCAATGGCATTAATTACAATTACAATACCATGCTACCATCACCAGCATCCATTATACAAATATATTACATGGGTTCAGATGTCCTTCATGTATCTATTGCTAATCAACTTTTCATTGGAAAGTTGCTAAGAACATTTGCTAAGTCACTGATAATCTAATTTTTAAAATGCAGCACAAGTAAAATATTTTCTGATGATAATAGTGTAATAGTATTATATATTTAGGAGCTTTTGTAAATATGATTTGATTGTATGTTTGGGTCTCTATTCACAGTCACATTTCTCTTACCACTGAATTTAAAATATAGTATAAAATGCATTCTCTTACCACTGAAATTAAAATATACTATAAAGTGGCCTTTATCCCAAAAACAATTTAATATGTGCTTTGTAGTTAATGTATATTTTATGACTGATTAAAAATTGATTTCTTCTATTAAGATCATAAAGTTGTTACAACCCTAAAAATTTTCCATGTATGCTTTAATAAAATGGTAATAGATAAATGTAGGAGGAATAGATCAAGAAAATTTATTTAACTAACTAAGCACCCTTGAGTTAAGCTGCTCAATTTTCATCGTCTCAACTTCTCCATTTGATATGTTTGTAGGCTAATATTTCCCTTTTTAAAGGTGTGGTGTTCTAAGAGTAATTGTGAATCTGTATGCAAAGGCCTAAAATATTTACTAAGCAGAGGCGATACTGAGCTTTATACCATCCATTTACTTAACTTTATCTGCCTGTTGTTTGTTATGTCTTCAGACATTATAAATAAAAAAGAAATTTTAATTCCCCTTGTGTATGTTTTCCTTATCATTAGAAGGCTTAGAAAAGAGTAAATGGTGTACAATTTGAGTAATTTTATATGGAATATTATTCACAGAATATTTATTCTATGAATAATTGCATTTATTCTATTGTAAATATAAAGAAGAAAATGTTTCCTCCATCACTGTTGATGTGGGTTAAAAATATTCCTTTCAATATGCTAAATACAGGGTTGGTCTTATCTCAAATTTTCTAATAACTGAATCTTTCCTCTTAAATGAAACAAGCAAACAGCAACAAAACAGCAGAGGAAAGAGATGGAAAAAAAGTGACTGAATTTCTTACACCGGAATAATGGATCAGTGTTCAGTTATGAAATATACTCAATGTGACATTATTTCAGTGCAATTCCCTTTTCGATTACCTTTGAATCTCTGCGGTTGTTCCAATCCTTTCCCTCTTTTCCACCCCACCCTGCCTAGTGCCCCTCCTGGGCTTTTTATCCCCTCTAATCTGGGTATTTTTGTCTTTTATTCCCATTTCTTCAGGATTCTGCCAAGGACTAGGTTACTATCTATCTAAAAATGTTTCTTTCTTACGTTTCTAATTTAAATTTCACAATTAACAAGAGCACTTAACACAAACATTGATAAATATTTCCAAAATACCTGAAAAACATCAAGCAAGAAGGTTTATTTGGGTGAGTTCCCAGGAATACCATAAGAGATATGTCTAGGGAACTTCTAGGATGTTATTAACAGACTATTCCTTGACCTGAGTGGTACTTAAATGATATTTTCACTTTATGATACTTTATGAAACTCAACAATTAAATGGTGTGCACTTTTCTGTATATGCTATATCTTAATACAATTTAAAATAAAAAAGTGACATCATATATATGCTGGGTGCTTACTCCTCTTTATATATAGGACAGGTCCCCTCCAGTCTTCTGACCAAACTCTTATAAATGAAAATTTATCATCAGCAGATTTTTATTAAAATAATATGAAATATTAACTTGGGTATGAAAATTATAAATTATAATAAAATTAACAAAATATTTATTATACCCACAATATGCCAAACAGTTCTAGATTTGGGGCAAGAGATAAAGTGGAAATGACCTCATTTTTCATGGCATATTCAACTACTTTATCTGGCTTTGATTCTGATACTTACAAAGTCTTACAAGGTATTGCACAATTAGTTCCATGGGAGATGGAAAAGCTGATAATCAAAGTAAACTATTCTCTCTCCCAAGTAACAGACATATGGGAGCCTCAGAATCACATCCTCTGCATCTTCATTCAATAATTAGGTGCCAAACCAAGGTGTTGCTATTAATTGGTAGAAATTTTCCATAGATGGGAAGGATGCTGCACAACATGCAGCTGCCAAGTTATTAATGCTAATAATGACTTGGGGACGAATGTCTCTCAGGAACCAAATACTGATAAAGCTTATGTTCATTTTCTGAAGGACACCAGCCTCAATGGTCTACCTAGGACCTGATATTCCATAAGGAACAGCCAGATGACCTCACTGGGTTTTTTTTTTCAGGTGAGGGATATGAACCTTCCATTAACTAAGCCTTTGCATCTACACATTTATTTCATAATAAAACAAAATTTAGTGTTTAGCATAAAACCTACTTATTATATATTTTATTAAATAGGAAGATTTCAAAAAATATATAGGAAAGTTGTAAATATTTAGACTATTATTTAGTATGAAGAAAAAATATATAGGAAAATTTGTAAATATTTAGACTATTATTTAGTATTGCATTCCAAACCTCTGTTGACTTTGAAAGAAGTCCAATCTTGCTAACAGGTATGTAAATAATGTGACAACAAAATGTGTGTAACATCAATTCCTGACTCCATAGAACAGTTATTTAGATAAGGCAGAGTAATTGTAACAATGGATGATTTCATGGCATTGAACAGAGTTGTCATATAAAATAACAGACTGATTCACAAATACATAAAAAACTAAAATCAGAAGTTTTGAAAATACATTTTGGTTGGGATTGTGTTGAAGTTAAATCTTTTTAAACCTGAATGTCGGTCTTGGTCTTGTCACACATTTACCAAACAACTTTGTGTGTGCTTCCTTCAAAATCCCAGATCTTCAAAGATGAGGAGAATTTTAAATGTTTCTTTCTCCACTATATTCCTATGATTTCTAAAATTTTCTAAGAATATATGTGAGGTCGAAATGCCTGAAGAATCAACTGTGATTAATCTGTATTAATTTACTTTCCTTAGAAATTTAAACTTAATTAAATAGCTTTTATTCATCACATTAGCAAAATAGGGGTCTTTATTTTGTCCTGTGATGCTTGCCAAGAAACAAAAAATCTGCCTGATATATAATACATGCACAAGAATAATTAGTTGTATATTTAAACAAAACTAATTTCAATTTAAAAGGCTTTATCACTACAAAGAACAATTTTTAAAAAATTTTTATTCTTTTATATTCTGCATATTCCAGGGTTGAAGATTTTCAGTGAAATATAAAGGTCAAAGAAATTAGATGCATTTTACAAGCTCACACATAATTGTAAGTCAAGGGAGAGCTAGAAATAAAAAAACAGTAATTTAATTCTTTCCAATGCCACCAATTCTTCCCAAATTCAACTACGTATGGTAAATTTTTGTTCTATGAGAAGAAACATCATTGGCTTTTGATAGATTGATGTTGGATAGTCTTTCTCCTTTGCAAGCCTAAGGTAACTCCCATATGTAGGCATTTGTTCATTCTAGTGGCGAAAAGAATAATGATGTTTTCGTCCATACTGACAGAAAACTTAGATGTGAGTATTAAATATGTCTGTTGATGTTATTAAAATTGTCATTCCCTGAATTTCCGAAGTACTTAACTGAAATGACTAAGGATTTTAATAGATTATCCCAGAAACTTAGAAAGGTGCAATTAGGAAAACTGTTTGAATATAGCTAAAACGACATCTCTGTACCTCACCTGTCTGAGAGCTAATGAAGGCAGAAATAGAACCAGCTACTTGACTGCCCTTCCAGACTAAGCCTCTAAGAGAGATAGGATAATATTTTTATGACCCAAAGCAAGGCTAACTACAAATAAAGGCTATTTCTTATTTGAAAATGCCTTGGGAAATTAAAAACATCTTGATATTCTGGTTATTTTTAAGAACAAGTATATGACATATACTGTGCACGTATTGGGGCTTTTAGTCTAAACATGGAGAACTGGGCCAATACCTGGGTTTTGTTTCTTTGTGTGTGTGTGGGGGGGGGCAATGAATGATTTCATAATATTTTCATATAATATTTCCTACGATGCCTGGTTTATGTATTGGGAAAGCTAGACAGGGCATTAAGATCATGAAAATACAGTTATGTATACTGGTAAGTTTTGTATTCAAAAGTTAATTCAATTATTTCTATTCTGGAGACTCTTCTATTCCCATTGTTAACAAAAGTGGGAGGATTGTGTATCTGCACTGTGAAAAATTCAGGCACTGCAGTTACTCAGTAGTAAACTGGAAGAGGAAACTAAAATTGTTCTCAAAATATGAATGTATGTGGAAGTAAAATGTTCTTAAGATCGAAGAGAAAAAAAAGTGAGGAAATATTTGGCAGAAGAAGGTAGATCCTAAAAATTATAGCTTACATCTCTATAGCATTATGAAGCTCCAGGTACTGTTATAAGAGATATTACATGGATTATTTCATTTAATCCTTACAATGATACTGTGCAAGGGACTGTTGTGTCCATTGCAAAACGAGGAAATTCAGGAGTGACTTGCACAGTGCTTTATGACTGATAAGCAGCAGATACCAGGAAGTTTATTTACAGATTCTGTGCACTTAAACAACAGACTGAACTGCCTCAGGAGCAAAGGGTAAAGTGATAGCTTAGAGTTTAAATATACCGCAGAAAACTGGGAGATTTAACTTACAGCCTAGAATTGCTTTATTCCAAGGGGCTAGTCTCCACCATTTGGAGGAATTTTTTGGTATGCATTTCACTTCTCTTAGCTGAAGAATTATTTCACATTTCTATTGTATTTGGTTTTTTCTATTTTATTTCACACTTCTTGACTATTTATTTTTACGCATGTAGCTCAATGAGTACCTTTAAACCTAATCTAAAATGGCCAAAGTACATAATTTAAGAACAAAAACACATATTTCAGGTGAACATTTTGTGCAATGAGGCTTACAGTTTTTGGAAAAATCCAGTAAATTTTTCTCTGTGACACGGGTGCATATATCAGCAGTAAGGTGTGTTCTATCTTCATAGAATGCCCCAGCGTGCAGCATAGAAGGATTATGCCTTGAGGATTCTGAAATGTTTGTCAGAGTCTCTGAGTGTAAATCCTTAATGGGATTCCTAGTGTAAATTCTTGCCAGCCCAGTTCACCATCCAAAGGTTGAAATACTGAAATGTGGAAAATTATATGTATCTATTGTACATGTTATTAATAACCTAAAATAGGCCTTTAATAATTAAATCATTTTATATATGTAACCTATAATAATTGTATAAAAACAGAAACTATAGTCAAGAAAAAAATGAATGTCACTTGGAATGCCACCAACAGTGAAAAGTTTAAGTTTATTATTATATGCTCATTGCATATATTAAATTAATGATGAGAAGATTAAAATGTGAAACATTTCATTCAAGAGTACAGTGACACTGTCATCACATGTTAAGGGATATGAATCCACCGTATTTATCAAAGATTTATTGAAATTCCATTTTTATTAAACTTATTTATCAGGTCTCCAATTAGTAGATGCTTAGAATGCCTCAGGTTTCTAACCATTCCAAACAATTAATAATTTTTACAGAAAAAATTATCCATTCATCTGATTATTTCAATGCCAAATTTTTCTAGGAATGGAAATTTGCACATACATTTTAAACCTCTTGATATTGTCTTGGTTCTCTCTGAAATAAAAGTGATACCCATTTCCTTTATCACCAGTAATTTTTGAGAAGCATCCCTAAATACTCAAATGTGGGTTCAACCCAGCTATCAACTAGAGGTTCAAGCTGAATAAGACTGGCCACAACCTATTTCTAAAGTATGTGGCTTTTGCAGAAGAAAAGTGACTGATTCTCTCCAATATGAAGCCTGTTGAGGAGGCTTTATTATTTTTGTACTGCAGGGAAGAGAAAATGATCAAGTTAAACTTAAGTTTTAACCTTCTGCTTTTGTCCATACAATGTTAGCAGCTGAATGCAATCAGACCAATGCCTTCACATTTCATCACATCACAGTACAAAAATTAGTTGAATGTGCCACCTAGTTTAGAGTGATTGAGCTATATCTAGTGGAATATTTAGGTGGAGTTATTTTTGTGGGCTCATCCAGGAAGTTCTAAAGGAGAACATCTAGTGGGAAAAAGGATACCTAGAATACTTATGATTTCCCAATGACTTTTCCTAACCCTATAGAATCAGATCAAATTCAAATGGGGGAGTAATTATGCTGTAATTATATCTGGTCTCAATTAAACTATGCCCTAGATTAAGAGTGAGGATATTCAGCTGTAAATGCTCTGAGCACAACTGTGATATACTGTGTTTGAATGACAAATTAAACAAACATAAGAATAATAAAGTCTAATTACAGAGGTAACATTTTATTGGCATGTTTTAAAATACTGTTTTAAAAAATTGACTCCTTACTCTATTTAGGAGAATCTCTATCTAGGACACTATAGTAAAGAAAGGCAATTTTATGTTACTCAAAACATAATGATAATTTAAATCTACAAGTTTTAGTTTGGTATATGATTGATAGGATTGGTCTACAAACATTTCATTATATTCCAAGGGGATGTTAATTGGGTTCATATCTCTGGACAGTTTTTTGTAAACATCATTATTATCAATTCTTCACTTAATTGTAAATAACACTTGTGTCCTTAAGGGTTATTTGTTCTTAAATGAACTCTCCCACACATGAAAGAGTATGTATTTCAAATATCAGATCCCCCCAAAAGAATGTGGGTATCACCTCTACTGAGCTGGTTATGTAATGGTGATGCTGGGTGAGGGATTGAGGCTGAACATTGGTTGGGACATTCTTAAGCCTGTTTAGGACAACAAGCAGTTGCTATTGGAAATGGATGTGGCACTTTCAACAATGAGATTTGTGAATCTGGCTTTGTTGATTCCTCAGCTAATGTGGTATATGTGTTCTTAAAGACTTTTTCAGGATAAATCTAGTGAGGGGTTTTTTTCCCCTTGGACCTTAATATGAAGCCAGGCTCCAGCTGGCACATGATGACTGGGGAATGCCCAAATGTTAGGAAGCATTTGGGGTTTATGGAAATAATTAACTTAATTTTGTTACTTTATTAATTTTTCAACATTAATCAGATATGCAAGTTTTTCTTGATCGTCATCATGGCTACATACCTTGTATTCCTTTGCCTTGTCTCAGCTTATTGAAACGTAAATTGATGTTTAAAGAGACATCATTTCTTCAGGGGGCAGGTGAACACAGTGGCAGAAAGCATGGAAAACAAGGTCAGATTCCTCGAACCTAGTCTGAACTCTCCCTGCTCTACCTCTCTCTGCCTCAATATCTCCTACAATAAATGGTGATAGAGGTGTTTTGAAGAGTGACTATGCCAAAATATTGGAGCATATGGAAGGTACCCAGGCACATAGTAAGTGCTGCATGAGTACTGTGTGGTTTATTATTAGCAACTTGTGTCAATTACTTTTAAAAATTAACACTATTTATTGGTATATTAGGTTCTTATTGCTGTCTAACCAGTTATATATATTTTAGTGGCTTAAAACAATACAAATTTGTTATATTACTGTTCTAAAGGTCAAAAGTCCAAAATGGGTCTTACTGGATAAAAATCAAGATATCCTCAAGACTGCATTCCTTGTGAAAGTTTTTGGGGATAATGTAGTCCTTGCCTCTTCCAGCTTCTAGAGGCTGTCCATATTCCAAAGTTTATGGCCCCATACCAGCAATCCCATCATTTCCACATCTGTTTCATCTTCACATCTCCTTTTCTGCTTCTTCTGCCTCTCTCTATACCTAAAAAAGGACCATTGTGATTACTTTGGGGTTATCTAGATAATCTGTAATAACCTCCTCATTTCAAATTTTATTATCACCACCAAATCTGTCGATGCCTTTTGCCCATATAAGGTATTATATTCATTGATTCCAGGGACTAGGACATGGATACCTTAGAGGGACCACTGTTCTGCCTAATGCAATGGTTTTCATTTAACACTAAGGTAAGCCTATCACAAAAATACTAAATTTAATAAAATCACAAAATAATAACCTATAAAAGAGTATTTCTGATAATAGGAATACTTAGTACTAAGCAAATGCTTTTCTTTGTTTTTGTCTGTTAATATAAACTTTAATCACAATTTACAATAAAATTTCTGGATAGATAATAATAGTTTAAGCAACATTTATCTTTTTAAAAAGAACTGAATGAAGAAATATCATAACAAATGCATATTCAGAAGAAAAAGGAAGTAATGAAACCTTTGTGTCCTAAAAATTATGCTGATTTCTTAATTATTCTGTCCAAGATATTATGTTATATTTAATTTTCAATTAGTAATTCTCTTAAATTTTTAGGTATAAACCTCTCTGATTAAATGTACAAATTGCTAGGATTAAGTTTCTTATTGCTAAATTTAAGTGGACACTATTTTATTACACATTTATTTGGATTTAAGATAAATGCAAAGGCCTGGCCTTTGTAGAAATTCATGTCCTTTTTGCATATTTTATAGAAAATAACTGAAATTATTTTAAAGGAATTCTCTTAGTAGTGTATCATCTTAAAAGTATAAAAATTAAACTATTTGAATATTTGTGACCTGTAGTGTTTAATGCTTTGTAACTCTTCCTTTTAGTTATTCAAGAACTATTTACTATGTTTTAAGCATTGTTTTAGATGGTGGGAACACATATTTAATTCTATAGATAAATCTTTGCTCACCGAAGGTAACTTGTTATTGGTAGATTACAAACACATATATACATGCATATCCATATATATGTTAGATAATTTTCAGAAATTTGAAGAAATCTATAATCTAAAATATTGTCAAATGTGCTAAGGTTGTTATGTTAAATGTATGGACAGAGTAGGCCCCTATGAGAAGATGACTTTTCAGCAAACACCAAAAGGACAGAAAGGACAACCATAAACAAATGTGGGGAGGGTCCCTAAACAGAGGGAACAGCAGAAGGAAAGGATCAGAAAATGAGCAAGGAGGCTGCTGGAGCTACAGCACAGAGGAAAGTGGGTGGGGGGAGCAGGCAGGGGTAATTTCATAGGTTAAAAGACTAAAACAAAATGGGGCTAACAGTAAGATTAAAAGCCATCATTGCAGGAATTTGAGCAGAGATTGCCATCCTCTGACCTAAGACTCTGAAGCCCACTTTTAATGTTCAAACTAGACTAAAAGATTGTATAACAAATAGCTGGGAGATAGTGGGGAAGTTACTGGAATAATCCAAGAGAAATAAAACGATGGCCTAAACCTAGTACTACAAGTCATGGAGGTGGTGAGAAATATAGATATATGTAATTGACACAATTTTACACTTTTTGTGTAAATTGTCTGAATAAAGTTGATATGATAAAGGGAAGATTGCCCTTGCTATGGATTAGTTTTATTAACAAGTTTGGGAAGACTCCAATAACATGACACTTTTATAAGAATGAAGTTTAAAATAACTATGAAATTATTTTTAGAAAATAGTCTCAATTGTCTTTGGGGAATTGAATGGAACTTAAGTCGATAGACCATGAGGCCCGATAAAGTGCCTAAACATATTGTTGTTAGACATTAAAGTTTTATCCAATGGGCATTTTTGAGAAGCCTGATATACTGGATAAATTATTTGATCTATTTTTAGAGTAATTGGAATATATCATTCAGAGGGAATTCTGGAGTGATGCAATTTAAGTTTAATGTTGTTAGTTATTATATCAATTAAATGATATCTACTGGAATTTATTGATTATATTGTGTTGACTCTATTGGTCATTTTTCACTGTCATTACTATTCATGGTAGAAGATAAATTTGAATTTCAGGAAAACACCTAATTAATTCTTTAGTGGCAGTAGATAATAATTATTGCATAGGACATACTTATACAAAAAAATCCTTTTTTCTGAAAGTCAAATTTACCTAGCATCCAGCATTTATTTGCTAAATCTGACAACCTGAGATAACAAGGCTTATGGCACCTGGCAGTATTCCTAGGAAGGCCACAAATAAGAAAATTGCATTGCAAATCTGGGCTATACCCTTGATTGAAGTCTGGTTTTCAGAGTGATAAATATTAAATGTTCAATAAACTAAGGTCTACATTTGAAAGTGCTTTATGATTTCTATGGAATTTTCTCTTATGTTTTATGAAATTTTTAATTTATCTGGTATGAGTTAAGGATATAAATTATTTTCTAAGTTTTGTCCTGTTGCTGAAATATTCTTATAAAAATTTACACATTATATATCTGTCCTGCAATTTCTTAATCCCGTGGCTAACTTTGGTGTCAAAGTATAGGAAAAAAAATTCAGGAATCTTGCTTGATTAAATAGTTGCCCCTACATGTTCATTGGTGAGAAGATTTCAAATTGCCATTGTTTTACTTTTACCATGTCACCCTCTTCCCCAAATCCAGAGTGGCAATGTGGAGTAATGTAATCAAAGAAGGGACTAAGTGTCATAATAGATATTTGTTTACAAAATTTAATCCTAAGAGCCCTATTGAGGATGAGTGAGGGAATAAAGAAACCATTAGAAGAAATATCTATTAGGAGGATAACAATGAAGTGCAAGCAAAAGTGTAGACACCCAAATTTAAGAACCAACAATGAAAAAGAACAGAAAGATAGGGAATATTCAAGAGGACCCAACAAAAGTCCTAAAACTTCATTGCCTAGTTTACTCATTATGCTCAACTTAAGTCATTAGTTCAATCAATAAATCAATGATCCATTTCTCCAACTAGTATTAATTTAGATCTTCTGTTGGTTGGGCAACTTTCTTAATGTCAGAAGTACAGGGTAAACAGCACACATATTGGGAAAACCCTATTCCTTTTATAGCAAATGCCAAATGTATTATGCAATTACCGTAACTACATATAGAAGGAATAACACCATTAAAAAAGGACTTTTGCCAAAGGGAAAACTAGAGGCATCATGTCTGCTTTATGATGTGAGTAGTTTTAGCTCTGTTTGTTTTTCTCCAGGGTTCTTTCTGGGAAAATTGCATTCTGATCTGTACATTCTGTGGTGGTGTCTCCATCATATGTTTCTCCCTTATTGAATGTGCTAACTCATACTTCCCATTTTCATCTCTGTGGTTTCCTGCACCCCTGGATCTGTCATAGGCAATGGCAATGAAAAACAGAACTTCACCCTCAGGCTTTATCTTGCTGGGGCTTCTGCAGAACAGCAGGGCTATAGGCATTGTTTTCACAGTTATCCTTGTAATTTTCTTCGTGGCTATAACTGCAATTTTGGTCATGATAATTTTGATTCAGGTGGAATCCTGCCTCCACACTCCCATGTACTTCTTGCTCAGCTAATTGTCCATCATGGACACCCTTTTCATTTGTACCACTGTCCCAAAGCTCCTGGTTAACATGGTATCTGAAGAAAAGACCATATCCTATTGGACTGTGGCATCCAGATCTTCCTCTACTTGACTATGATTGCCTCAGAGTTCTTTCTTCTGGGCCTAATGGCCTATGACCGCTATATGGCTGTCTGTAACCATCTTCAGTATCCAGTCCTGATGAATCACAAAGTATGTTTTCTGTTGGCTGCTGATGTCTGGTTTGACGGCTCCCTCAATGGATTTCTGCTCACTCCCATCACCATGAATGTCCCCTACTGTGGCTCCCGTAATATCAGCCATTTTTTTCTTTGAAATTTCTGCAGTTCCCAAATTGGCCTGTGCAGACACATCTTTGTATGAAACCCTGATGTACAGCTGCTGTGTACTCATGTTGTTCATACCCATCTCTATAATCTAAACCTCCTACTCTCTCATCTTGTTAACTGTCCACCACATGCACTCTGCCGATGTTTGGAAAAAGGCCTTTACTACATGTTCCTATCACTTGACTGTAGTCAGTATTTTTTTTATGGAGCTGCTTTCTGTACTTATGTTCTTCCCCAGTCATTCCACACCTCTGAGCAGGACAAGGTAGTGTCAGCATTCTATACCATCATCACACCCATGCTGAATCCTCTGACCTACAGTCTCAGAAACAAAGATGTCATGGGAGCATTTAAAAAATTATTCACATGATGCTCATCTACTCAGAAATAGCAACAAGTGCTGATTAGAGTTTTTCCATCCAAGGATGGAGAGGTTTCCCACCAGGAATATTTTCCCAAGGAACTTCACACATCTGTCCTGTTTCATTATGGAATAGTTGGACAGCTATTAAAGAATACTAATTTCTGGCAAACAAGAATTTTCATTCTGTATGGATTCTTGTTCCAGAGTGTGCATTGGGGAAGGATATTTCATGAGCTGTCCAGACATTTTTGTCTATCAAAATTAATTCATTAACAAGTAAACTACAGTAATTTTTCTATTATTGTTTTTTTCCTTTTGGTGGTGGGGGGTAGATATTAGAGTTCACAGTAACTCCTTTGACTCTAAAACAAACAAACAAAGAACCTTCAAAGCTACCGTGCATTTGGTGCCAAAAATCTGTCATCAATTTTGTAGCAATAAGTTATCGTAATACAAGACCACAAGTGACAAGGAGAAGAAATCTTACAATTTTAATGTGGTATTTTATTATTGCAATTGCATTAAACAGACTGTAAGCTCTATGAAGGTCTTTTCACCTCCTTTGTTCAGTATTGTCACATACCAAGAAACAATAAATAGTGGGTGGCTTTAACTAACTTGACCATGAATGTATGAATGACTGAGGATTGCACATCTATTGAAAAATATGGATTTTCTAATATTTAGCAAGAGAGAGAACCACAGTGCCAACTTCTTTGTTACTGTAACAGCAGTGTAGGAAGCTATATGAAGCAATAATCCAAGACAGGAAAGA
>JAQZBX010013877.1:0-39280 GCA_029593785.1 Cabassous unicinctus | reverse complement strand
AGCGAACCCGGGGCCTCTCATATGGTAAACGGGTGCGCTATCCATTGCGCCACAGCCGCTTCCTGCCGTGAGGTTGCTGCATCAGCCCACCGCACCGCTCAGGCCAGCGTGCCCTCACAAGGAGGCCTCGGGGCGCGAACCCGGGCCTCCCATATGGTAAACGGGGGCTCTATCCACTGAGCCACACCCGCTTCCCCTGTTCTCTTCTTAACATTATTTCTAAACATGTTTTGACATAATCCACACACTTGTTATTTCTAGTGTTTATGGGCTATTTCACAAAGCAATTATAGAGTAATTTCCTCAGACATTACCTAGGAGCTGGGCATCTGGATTCTTTCCTGTTTTTATCATGGGACCCCAGCACTGTCTCAATGCCCTCCCCCTGGATGCAGCCTCCCGGTGGCACAGCACAGGCAGGGTCTCATTCAGCCTCTTCTTGAAGGCCACGATGACTGCCCCTGAGGTCCTGTTTCCCACTGGAGAATGCATTACAGGGATGGATATCCTGCACCACTGCACATCCCTGTGATGATTGCTGGGACCTTCTCCCCCATCCCAATATATTCTGGCCATCACGATTGGGTGAGTGACAGACTGTGCACCCCCAGTGCTGCCTCCTGTCCAACAATGGCAATACCGCCACCCTAGTGGGGGAAAGGACATTTTTGAACTCATAAAGGTCCTTCTATCTGCAGGTGTCCTCTGTTCCACTGTCTCTACCTATAATAACCTCATGTGGCCAGTGGAAAAGGTGAGTGGAATGTGGTGGCTGACTGTAGGCAAGGAGGCCGAAGGGTTGATTGGGCTATTTGCATATTGACCCCAGCGTATTCTCATCTCGGTGGTATTCTTCTGTCACCCTTATATCGGGTGACATGGAAAGCAGGTACTTTCTACTGGGGCAAGGAGGAGCAGGCCCTGCAAGAGGTAAAAGCGGCTGTTTCAGCTGCCCTGCTTCCAGGGCCTTTAGAGCCTGGATCTCTGTTTGAGCTATAGGTTTCTGCCACCCAGACAGGTTCGTCTGGTATGTGGAAGGAGCAACAGGAATTCACAGACCCCTGGGTTTTGAACCAAGGTGTTCCCAGATGCAGGTTAAGGCTACTTCCCCTTTGAGAGGCAATTTCTAGCATGGTATTGGTGGAAATGGAAAGGATCACTGAGAGATCTCAGGTCCTCCTAAGGTCAGAAATCCCCATCATGTCCTGGGTCCTGGGTAATCCGAACACTCACCTGGGTGGTGCCCAAAAACAGTGCATCAGCAAATGGAAGTGGAACATTCAGGATTGCCCTTGCCTGGGTTCCCAGACAAACTTGTATGAGCAGGTGGTGGAGGCCCCCCTCAACAATGATCTTTGTTGCAATACCAGATGAAGGCCCTTCCCTTCCTGCACTGGCATCCTCAGGTCCCTGACACAAGGTTGCCCCACCAGATGCTCAGCATGGTTCACTGATGGATTGGCCAAGCTGAATCCATGTGGCATCCATTGGGAACAGCTACTGTAGCACTGGAAAAAGTGCCCAATGGGATTGAACTGTGAGTAGTCCTCTTAGCCTTGGAACACTTGGACCCAGGCATCTCCAGGTATCTGTTTACTGACTCATGGGCTTAGCAGTCTGGTCAGGTTCATGGAGGGATGTGATTGGAGAATCAAAATTTCCCCAATGTGGGGAAGGACCTTTGAAAACAATTGGCAATGTGGAAAGGCACAATCTCTGTTACCCGTTTATCTGCATGGCAAGGTCCCATATCATGATGAACATCACTGGAATGACTTAGTTGATAAAAGATGCAACAAACTGCTTCTCACTGCTGAATGGGAGAAAGGCCAAGGAGGAGCCCCACCTCAATGATGAGGACAATGAACTTACCCTCGGTGTCATCCGTGAAGTAGCTGAATTTCCCATGGCTGCTCCCACTGCTGGGTTGATCCACCACCAAGCTGGTTGTGGAAATTCTGACACCATGAAATTTTGAGCCCAGGAACATGGAATGCCTCTCTCATTAAAATAGGCCCAATCTTCCATTGACCAATGTGGGAGATATTGATGACAAGCCACAGCCCCAAAAAGCGTTTAGGAGCTATTCCCAGAGGGACCACACTGGCCCACTCATGGCAAATGGACTACATTGGCCCTCTCCCACCATCCCAAGGTATGTCCTATACCTTGGTCATGGCAGATACCTATTCAAGCCATGGCCTTGCTTTTCTAGTTCATCAAGTGGATGCAGTACATACATGGGGTATCTTGGAAAAGAGGCTCTGCCACCCCTTACAATACCCAGATGACATCTCTGACCAAATACCCACTTTACTGCATAATCCACTCAATGATAGGTCCAGAGTCACAGAACTAGATGGACCTTCCCCATCACCCACCACCCACAGGTAGCCGACATTGTGGAGAACTTTAATGGCTGCCTGAAAAAGGATCTTTGGCATCTACACCTTGGCAACTCTCTTACAGGATGGACTGTTCTCCTTACTCGGGCCCTCTGGAAGCTGAACTCAGCAGCTCCCCGGAAAGGAAACACTGCCTTATCCTGCTTTCTAGCACAGGGAGGGGATGAAGATGGGGGAAGAATCCAGGCTTTGCTGTGTGTCTGCCCTTATACCCATCAAGAAGTGAATTGGTCCCAAAAGGGAGACCAAGGACATGCCACTTGGGATTCTCCTTTTCAGTCGCTGTCAGGGGATCATGCCACTTTTTACACCATAACACTCCACTTGATTCCCAGGATGGGGAGAGGTTACTCCAGAAGGTCCTGACAACCCTGCTTGTAGTAATGGCATGCATAGGTGAAGCCCTCCTAATGTGCTGCAGCTGCTGGAGTTCCCAAACCATTACTGGCAACATTATTGAGAGCCATGGGCTGGTTGGCTCAACCTGTCTCTGCCTTCGTATCCGAGGTGGAAGGTGGGCTTATGCTTTGGAAGCTAATGGGGAGAGTAGACTAGGCCTGGTTGAGAGGTGGAGGGGTGGACAGCTGGAGAAGTTAGGGACACACCTGGCAGCCATCTCCCAGTCCTCATGTATCCTTGTCTCCTTTTCTATTGTGTGCAGATATTTCAGTTTGTTTCCATTCCTCAGCCTGGGAGAGATGTTAGGGCCAATGAAAAGGCCTAACTATATTTTAAACCTGGAAAATGGGAACAAGCAACCCCAGCTGCTTATCTGGGTGGGAACTCTCAGCAGCAGGTCCACCTCCCCCTAGGGTGTACACACGAACAGCACAGGGTCTCTCATT
The DNA here is from genome assembly GCA_029593785.1 of Cabassous unicinctus. Classification (NCBI taxonomy): domain Eukaryota; kingdom Metazoa; phylum Chordata; class Mammalia; order Cingulata; family Chlamyphoridae; genus Cabassous; species Cabassous unicinctus. Next base: position 36,030 of record JAQZBX010013877.1, on the reverse strand, counting down.
GACGCGAAGTAGGGCATGTGGAGCTGCCATTGACCAACCCTGATCTGAGTGGTTGGCCTCCCCGGGAGACTAGTCATGATGGGATCTCTCCCCCTGCTCTTTTGGACCCTTTGTGCTGTGTAAGTAATAAAGCAGTCATTTGCTGAAAGTTTCTGCTGTGTCTGAGCCTGTGTTCCCACAACATACTATATAGCAACTCACTCCACAGCCTCTGCTTGAACCAGTGGGTACTAATTAATTTTGCTGCCTTTTGGGTTATTTCGTCTATATACATAAGAGAGAAATTACTGGCACAAAGGCTAAGAAAGATCAGTTAAAGACTTCTCAACATTTTGTCAGAAAACCATGCAGAAAAATCGAACCAGCCAACAGTTGGTACATCTCAGGATAAAATCATAATTAGATCAAATGTCAGATGTGCAAGGGAGACTTGTCTTTGAGTTCTAGGAAAGCCTTTATGACTTGCTCCAAAGAATTATATTTATTTATTTACATATTTATTGATTTATTGATATATTATTTTTATTAGAAAAGTTGTAGGTTTACAGAAAAATCATGCAAAAAGTACAGAGTTTCCATACCTCCCCTCAAGCAGTTTTCCTATTATTAACACTTTGCATTAGTGTGGTACTTTTGTTACAATTGATGAAACACTATTACTATAATTATACTATTAACTATAGCCCATAATTTACATTAGGGTTCACTGTTTGTCTTGTGCAGTTTTATGACTTTTTGAAATTTTTATTCTGATAGCATATATATAACCTAAAATTTCCCATTTTAACCCATTTAACATTTCAAATATATAATTCAGTGGTGTTAATTACATTCACAATGTTGTGCTACCATCACTACCATCTATTACCAAAACTCTTCCATCACCCCAAACAGAAACTCTGCACCAATTAAGCATTAAATTTCTAATTATTTCATGAAAGTGAGATCATATAATATTTCTCCTTTTTTGTCTGGCTTATTTCACATAACATACTATCTTCAAGTTTGATCCATGTTATAGCAAATATCGGAACTTCATTCCTTATTACAGCTGAATATTCTGTTGTATGTATATACCACATTTAGTTTATCCATTCATCTGTTGATGGACATTTGGGTTGCTTTCTTCTGGCAATTGTGAATAATGCTGTTATGAATATCAGTGTGCAGACATCGGTGTTTGACTTCCTGCTTTCAATCTTTTGGGTATATACCTAGAAGTGGGATTGCCAGGTAATATGGTAATTCTATACTTAACTTTCTGAGGAGCCATCTGTCTGCTTTCCATAGTGGCTACACCATTTTACATTCCCACCAACAATGTACAAGTGTTCCTATTTCTCCACATCTTCTCTAACTCTTGTCATTTTCCATTTTTTGAATAATACCCACTCTAGTTGGTGTGAAATGGTATCTTGTGGTTTTGATTTGCATTTCCCTAATGGCTAATGATGTTGAACATCTTTTCATGTGCTTATTGGCCAGTTGTATATCTTCTTTGGAGAAATGTCTATTCAAGTCTCTTGCCCACATTTAAATTGGGCTACTTGTCTTTTTGTTGTTGAGTTGTAGGATTTCTTTATATAATCTGGACAAATAATTATTTTTGTACCTTGTAGTAAAGACCTCAACTTTATTATTTTTTTTAAGGAGATACCAAGAATTGAACCTCGGACCTCATATATACAAAGCAGGCACCCACCCAAACCACTGAGCTACATCCACTCCTGCTCAACTTTATTTTAAAATTTTTACTTTCAGCTAAAATTTTAGCTGCTTGGCTGACTTGAAGGTTCTTTATGTTTGTGTGAGTTTTTAACTGACTTAAGGCAGTAGGACCAGTCAAATCTGAGAAGTCCTGTTGTGACTGGAGAATTCTTTGTTCATCTCTTGTATTTTTTGAAACATTAATTTTTGTTATGGAAATTAAAAAACACTCGCAAAAGTAGAGAGAATAAAGAAGTGAAACCCCCATGTACCCATCACCCAGCTTCAGCAATCATTAACTTTCTGCTGTCCTTGTTATATTTCCTCCCATATGATTATTTCTTCCTTATTGTAGTATTTTAAAACAAATCCTAAGCACCATATGATTTTGCCCATAAATACCTCATTATGCATCATATTTTTCTTAAAACCTGACCATAGCATAAATGAGAAAGCAGTTGGGGGCAAAATGTTAACAATAAGTGAATCGGGGTAGAGAGGGTATGAGTATTCTTCACACTGCTTTTATTTTTGCAAATTTTCTGTAAATTTGAGGTTACTTCCAAATAAAAAGTAAAAAAAGAACAAACAAACAGGAATACAACAACAATATCATTACCACATCCAACAACCCAAGTAAAATAAATTTTGCTCATGGAATGAAATGAAGGGATAAACTACAGAAAAACATGAAGAAGAAAATAAAAATCGCTCATAATTCTAACATCCAGGCATAATCACTATTAAATAATTATGCATTTTTCTCCAGGCAACTAAACAGACACACAGACGCAGACACGTACAGATACACACACAGACATACACTCCTAGATACACAGTAACACACTTACAAATACTGTACACATATCATTTAAAAAGTAAGCAGAACAGGCTTATAACAAAACACGATTCCCAGCCTCACCTGCTGCACTCTCCTCTGCAGTGCTCGCTCCTGCCTGCTCTCTCTCGTCTGACTGCAGGGTTTCTCGCTCATGGCAAAATGCCAGCTGCAGTTCTTTCATCAGTGCAACAGCTTTCTGATCTATACACTGTTAAGATGAGAGGGAATCATATTTTGCTTGGGTTTTCTCAGGAGTGTGTGCTTTTTATGGTGTGTGTTTGATCTTGGAAATACTTTCTTTTCGGGTGGTGGATACTGCGGATTGGCTCATTCACCACTCACTTTGACCTCCTAGCATGTCTTCCTCTACTATTGAGGCTGGAAAGCCAAAGCTACATTCCCTGATTCCCGTGCAGCTCAGGCTCTGCAGGTAACTGATGTGATGCTTGGAAGGTTGATATGAGTGGAGCTGAGCACAGTGGAAGAGGGGATTTGTTCTTCTTGAGCAGCTGTGGGGAAGGTTGTAGTATCTAGCTCCCTGAGTCATGGGTGCTACATGGAAGACGGGGAGGTAGTGAGTTTTTTTCTGGTCAGAACATTCTGGTGGAGTGATTGGGTATTTTTCTTGGCTGCATTGTTCCTGATTGTGTAGCATCCAAGCTTGGATCCCTGGGCCTCCCAGAATTTCATAAGCTTCCTCTTATCCTACAACAAGCCCCCTTCTGCTTAAACTAGCTAGGGTGAATTTTATTGTCTTCTATTTAGAAAAACCTGATATAAAAAAATCATTGAACTCTATGGTACTTCTTGAGTAGCCTTTAAAAAGCAAACACTCTAAACTTTAGTCATTTGTGGCTTTAATGATTATCCGTATTTTCCTATGTTCCTGAAGGTGGCGCTTTTATATCAGTTATTTTATTTGGCAAATAGCCATGGTTGATAATTATGGTGGGTAATATTCCACCCATTTTACATAAGAAACTGAGACAAAGAAAGATTAAGTGCCTTGTCCAAGATCATATATCATACCTGCTACACTGCTTAGAATCCCACCCCGGGATTTTCAATATTCTTATCCTGCACATGAGTAAACAAAACAAATAAAAGCTCCATAAAAGTCCTGGGGCCACTTAGAGCTCCAGCAAAATTTTATAGAATTGGCGACTGACCTAATATGGAGATTCTTGTATACCTCTCTTTAAAATTTGTTTACAAGAATATTATTTTAAATTCTTTTCTTTATTTTCTGACATAATTTTGGGATTAATGTGTAATAGTTGGGAAGTACAGAAAATTCTAAGAAGCAAAAATGATCACTTAGTACATCACCAAGCAGCAATCTCTGTTTATAGTTTGTATATTTTTAGAGGTCATAAGGAGCAAAAGAGTTTTTAAAAATTAAGAGGTTTTGAGCAATGGTCCCACCTTTGAGATGATATCAAGGAGGTCAACTATATTCTTCCCACATTTCCTGATGCTTTTGTCATGGATCTAACCCTTTACTAATCCCAAGGGTTATTCTTGAGTTTCTATCGCTCCAGTTCTCTCTTACATATGTTCACTGCTCCCAAACCTTTGCTTTCTATGTGCTGGGAATTGAGTTCTAGAGTTACCTGCTTTTACTGTTTCTAGCCTCTGATGCTAACCAGTTATCCAGGTGGCTAATGCCCAAATTTCCGAGGCAGGCCAGCTGGTGATAACACTCCATTACGCCTCACTTCAGGCTCTTGATATAAACAGGCATCCTGATCCCCATTCCATGCTCCTCCACTCTTGTGGGGGGTTCAGGGGAAGGGAGGGATATGGTGGTCATCCACAGCAGAGGACAAGGTCTGTTATGGATTGAATCATGTCTCTCACAAAGACGTGTGGAGGTCCTACCCCCGGTCCTGTGGATATGAACTCATTTGTAAGTAGGATCTTTGACGATCCTATAAGGTGAGGAGGCTAAACTAAACCAGGGCGGGCCTTAGTCCAATATAACTGAAGTCGTTATAAGCAGGAGAAATTTGGGCACACTGGTAGGACTAGGAGATATAAGGAGGGAAGCGGGTGTGGCTCAGTGGATAGAGCCCCCGTCTACCATATGGGAGGCCCGGGTTCGCATCCCGAGGCCTCCTTGTGAGGGCACGCCGACCTGAGCAGTGCGGTGGGCTGATGCAGCAACCTCACGGCAGGAAGCGGGTGTGGCGCAATGGATAGAGCACCCGTTTACCATATGAGAGGCCCCGGTTCGCTTCCCGGGGCCTCCTTGTGAGGGCAGGCCGGCTCACGGGGCGCAGTGGGCTGATGCGGCAAGACCTCACAGCAAGGGGGAGATAAGCAGACACAGAGAAGACACGCAGCGAATGGACACAGCAGCACAAGCAGCAAGGGGGGGATAAATAAATAAAATAAATAAATCTTTAAAAAAAAAAGGAGATATAAGGAGACAGATGGCCATAGGAAGGAGGTAGAGATTTGAGTTATGGATCACCAGCAAGCCACCACCAGAGCAATACAGACATTGGAGGAAGTATGAGCCTGCCAAAACCTTGATTTTGGACCTCCAGCCTCCAAAACTGTGAGAGAATAAATTCCTGTTGTTTAAGTCAACCAACTTGTATTTGTTACAGAAATCCGGCATGCTAAGATAGTCTGCCTAACTCCCCTTGATGCTCCAGTCCCTAGAGTGCACCTTCAGGCTGCTCCTGCCCAGATCCTTGCCCCTCTTTGCCTTCATCCAGGAGTTCTCCATCTCATACCACTTGCTGAGCAGGTCCCTTCAAGGCTACAGCTGTTCTTTCTATCCTTGGGATGCACCTTGACTCCAGTGACTGGTTCTCCCTTGTACTTACTGTAGCCCTGATCCCTACTCCTCTTCTCGAATAAGAGCAAATTTCAAAGTTCTTCATTCACCCCCTAGTGCTTTTCCATGATTGGGTTCAGGAAATCCAGGGTCTCTTGGGAACCAGAGATCTCACTACAACAACTTTCTCCCACCTACCCCAATCCACCCAACTTGGGGGCTGCCTTTGCTTCCAACAGTCTCCTAACACGACCAGTCAGGCTCAGAGCAGGGCGGGTCACCTCCTCCAGTGGTTAGCCAGCACTCCTTATTGATGTTCTACTGCCTTCAAGCACTGATGAGTTCAGATGCAGGACATGAGAAAAGGGAAACTCTGGTCTTGGGCTGAGCTGGGCCAAACAAAAAAAGACAGTATCACCATCAAATACAACTTTTGAGGTAGGTTGAGTTAATGGCTCCAATATTAAAACCAAGGCACTTAGATAAACTTTGACCATTATAGGAGCTTTCAAGGTGATGATGCTAAATGCTGATCACTTCTATATTTCCAATGTAAATTCTCAAAACCCTCTAGGAAACTCTTTCATTAGAGTGAAAATCCTTCATAACTGTATAATTCATTTTTATTTTCAAAGGAAAGACAAGCAGTTTTACATTGCCAATAGGATCACTAAAGAATCTTTCAAAGAACAGTGATTAAAAGGTGATCATATATTTGCCTCCTGACTTCTGTTATAAGGAGAAAAACAACTTGTAATTTGTCAAAGTTACAGTAATTCAGGTTTCTGCTACTGAAAGAGTAGTAGTGGCTGTTAATGATCAAAAGCCAGAGTCTAGAAAGACTCAGAACATAAGGTTTATACTTCCCTGGGCAGATTTGAATGAATAGAATATTGGTTAGAACTCCTTTCTGGGAGGAGAGCCAAAGAGCCAGTTGGAGAGGAGAGCACTAGAGAGAGAGGGGCACAGATGTCTTGAAAGGCCCTGGCCTGTTGTCCTGGACTGGCAAGCCCTGGGAGAGGAGATGGCAATAAAATGCGATATTAATGTCATGTTGCTGCTGTAACAAATTACCACAAACTAAGTGATTTAAAACTAAACAAATTTATTATCTTACAGCTCTGGAGGCCAGAAGTCTGAGAAGGGTTTCATTGGGTTACAATCAAGGTATTAGCAGAGCTGCATTCCTTTCTGGAAGCTCTAGGGCAGAGCTTTTCCAGCTTCTAGAGACTGCCTGCATGACTTGGCTCATGGCCCCTTCCATATTCAAAGCCAGAAATGGTTGGCTGAGCCTTTCTCACATTGTATCACTCTGATACTGACTCTTCTGGCTTCCTCTTCTACTATTAAGAACACTTGTGATTACTTTGGGCCCACCTGGTACTTTCCCATCTCAAGGTCAGTTGATTAGTAACCTAAATCCCATCTGCAACCTTAATTGGCCCTTACCACTAACTTATTCACAGGTTCTGGAGACTAGGATATGGACATCTTGGGGAGACCATTATTCTGCCTGTCACAAATGCCTATAGAGGTTTGAAGATCTGTGCCTTGTTTCTTATGTGGTGCCCTGGGAGCTTGTTAGCCTCCATGAATTCCTCAAAACATCATGGGGAGGCAGCAGCCAAGTGGGCATGGCAGTGTGGGATGCCTAGAAGGAGGGACCCGAGAGCTTCTAGAACTTCTGGGTAGTTCCGATGCTGCAGCAATGGACATGGAGATGCTGACAGAGCTGGCAGGCCTGGGAGGAGCCCAGCAGTTGGGAGGAAGAGATGCAGCTGTGAAAACCATCATGGATCCCATGGCTGGAGACCAGATGGGGACGTGAATGCTTCACGTGAATGCCAGCGTGGAAGGGCAAAAGTTACCAGGGGCTGGACAAGGTTTCTTTCAGAGATGTTGCCAATGACTGAGGAACCCTATCCCCTTTCTACTTTAAAAACCTGCCTGGAAGAAGGAAGGAAAACATCTCTAAATGGACCCCTAAATATCTGAATTGATTGAGAAAAACTCTGAAATTACTGAGAAAACCCTGATTTGACTAAGAAGTTTCTGTCACCAGGCTGAATGGGAATTTGAGATAGAACTTAGGTTGTTATAGAAAAATATTTTGCACCCCTGCTTTTAAGTTGAGATTTTTGCCTGCTACATATAAATTAGTCTACCTTTCACCTTATTTGCAATTATGTGGTGAAATAAAAACTCATAGTAAAAATTGCATATTTTCTTTATTGAGCCAACAAGGCTCCCCATTGGCTGCTTGGGTGAGCTGTATAATGAAGTCAAACCCTGGAAAGACGAGTATGTGACATTTTGTTGAAGCTGTTTCCACATAGCTACTTTGACATGTTAAAAACCAAGTGTGGTAGGTTAAATTGTGTATCCCGGGGGCAGGGGGGAAACATGTTCTTAATCTCAATACATTCTCAATATAATCTCAATTACAATGGGTGTGACCCCATTGTAAATATGACCTTTTGATGATGTTATTTTTAGTTAAGGCATGGTCAACTGAATCAAGATTGCTCTTAATCTTAGTACTGGAGGTCTTTTAGAAAAGGCCAGAAGAAAAAAGCCACAGGGAAGCAAGAAGCTGCACGTCAACGAAAACTGGAAGAGAAAGAAGGGGACATTGCCATGTGATGGGGAAAACCAAGGAAACCCAATGATTCCTGGCCAGCCAGAACACAACCAACCTCTGGAGGAAGTAAGCCTTCCAGCCTCCGCAACTGTGAGACAATAAATTCCCATTGTTTGAGCTAACCCATTTCATGGTTTTTGTGATGACAGCCAGGAAACAGATACCAAGCCAGTACACGTTCAGTAATTTTCTTTCCTGTTTTTTTTTTTTAGAAGACCAAGCAAAGGGCTCACTATATCTCCTCACTCACTTGGGGCCTTGCCAAGAGGTGTGCTTTGGCTTTGTTTCGGGACTGCTAGCTGGGCCTGGGGCTGGCGGGCTTTCAGTCTGGAGGAGCAGGAGCCTCACCAGGGTCCTCTGTATCTCACCAGCCTGCTGCCATGTGCTGTCCTCTGAGGCTTTCTTATCTAAATTACCAGGAGTGGATGTAGCTCAAGCAGTTGAGCACCCGTCTCCCACATTGGAGGTCCCGGGTTCAGTTCCCGGTGCCTCCTAAAGAAAAACAGACAATGAGCAAAACAGACAATGAGCAAAACAGACAATGAGCAAAAACAACGAGCAGACAGTGAGCAGACAACAAGCAAAAAAAAAAACAACAAGCAAAAACAAATGAGCAAACAATGAACAAACAATGAGCAAACAGAAGAGTGAGGCAACTCGGGGGAAAATTTAAAAAAAAATAACCATCATGTCAACCAAGTACCTTAAAAATCACTGGAAAGCACACCTTTAAAGGGAGGTCATCAGAGGCAAGAGTCACCAAGAGCAATAAAATTTGAGGCCTTGGGCAGTTTTAATTGCTATAATGGCACTTAGATTGATCCGAGAAACTGCTGCTCCACCTGTACAGTCTTCCCTGGGTGCCGGCGATCTGGGCACCCGCCCCACAGACACACAGGTGGGGCATGGGACCCTTGGGGCTGATCGGCCTTTCTGGGTCTTTGTCATGCCGTATTACTGGGGCTGACCCTTGAACGAGGACCTTGGAGTTCTTGGGTTTATGATTGTGATCAATGGGATAATCATTAAAATTGGAATGGTAAAGAAATATGTTTTGTTTTCTAAGAAAGTGAAAAAAATAATGACAATATCAGTACTAGTATTTAACTAATATTTATTAACTGCTTACTATGTGCTAGGCACCATGCTAAGTGCTTTAAATACATTATCGCATTTAATCCCCTTTAGAGCTCTGAGGGAAAAGAATGATGATTACCACCAATTCAGAGACAAAGAAACTGAGGCTTTGAGAGGTGGAGGCTCGCTGCCTGAGGTCACTCAGCTTCTGAGTGACAAAGCCAGGGCTTGAACCCATGTCTCTGTGGCCCCAGAGCCTGAGTGCTTAGCAGTATACCATTCCATCCCTTTAACTGCCCACGGGCAGAGTCCACAGCTGAAGGGAACGCAGTTATGGCATTTGTGGGTAATTGGAACACACTTTCCACCCCAACAACCGTTAGGGGGCTAACAACTGGGAGCTACTTCTCCACAGGGGCAGGTGTGGATCTGGCTTCTGGAAACCTTTGGGGCAGGAATACAGGGAGCTTCTGGTTCCATGGGACCCTGAAAGGGCTCATGTAGGGCTCAGCTTGTGGGGGTGGGGAAGGAAAATGGAGCTCAATAATACTGCCTTATATAAACCAGACTGTGGCATTTTTCAGTTTATGTTGTCCAGGGGCTATCACAACAGAAGCATTTTCCTAAAGATAAAACTACAGATAGCAAAATTAATTACAGATACAGCTCATTGGATATACGCAGTCCCTTCCCAACAATCTGAGGTGAATCTTGTGATCCTGGAATCTAAACATGGCATTACTATCACGTTCTGGCCTACACCAGGTTTATCAGTACAGGAGGGGCGCTAGCCTTCAAGACGACGCACAATAGCAGCAGCAAGTAGGGGACCAAATAGCTTACGGTTTTCATAAATAGGAGGGAACACATTCACCTTACATTTTTTGAACACTTAAAGTTCTTTCCATGGTCAAGGCAGCACTGGTGACATTTTGTTTTCCAGACTCTTAACTCTAGTGGTGGCAAATCTGACGTCTTGTCCATCTGCATGCTTTGTCTTCAGGTCAAGCTGTCCATGATCTTCAGGCAGATATTTCAATGCTTAAAAAAAGAGAGGGGCGGGGGGTGGGGAGCTAGGTGGGTAGCTTAAAGCCTTGGTTTTTCCTCTGAGCTGTTAGGTGGGATACAATTGGGTGTGGATGAATGACAAGTGTGATTATGGCAATCTCAACACTGACAAATTTGACCACAAAAGCACAGAGCTCTTTTTTTTTTCTTTCAATTTTGAATGGAGCATTCATCAATTCACTGTCATTTAAAACAGTGCAACTAAGTTTGAGGTGTTTGATGTGTCTTTTATCCCTCCTTCCCAGAGGAAAGGAGGGGGGGCATTCCTCATCCCTGTTGGAGAACGTGATCACAGGAAACCTCTGGGGTCTCTCCGGACTAGCCTTCTTCCTTTAGGAATGCAGTATGTTTTCTGTGACTGTGCTGCCTCCGCCGCTGATGACAAAGCCCCGGGAATTGGACACCATGAGCGCTGAGGACATCTCTTCGGGGCCCTCCCTCTCCGGCCGGTGGTCCCCCCCCACGGGGCCCTGCAAGCCCGCCTCCTGGACGGCCAGTTCTGAGCCTGCCTCCCCGCACTGCAGCGGGAGGAGCGCCTGGTGCTTGCCCAGGGTATCACTGCTTTTCTGGGCCTCCAGGGAGTTCTGGTGCGTGGAATTCCTGTGAGCCGTGGTGTTCTTCTGAGGCTCATCAAAGCTCAGAGAGAAGGTGACGGTGCCGCTGCCAAAGATGACCTTCTGCTTGCATCTGGGCTGCTGCGACCGCTGCTGCCGCGGGGTCAAAGGCTGCTGCTGCTGCTCCTGCTGAGTCAGGGCCAGGGGCTGCTGCTGCTTCTGCCTCTCGGGCTGTGGGAAGGGGTCTTCGCTGTTGCTCTTGCTGCTGATGGAGGAGGAGGGGGTGGAACCCACGGAGCCCCCGAGGCTGCTGGACCGCTGGCGGGAGACGTTGCTGCGGCGCAGGGTGGCCCGGGCTGCCACCTTGAAGGCGTGCGCCGCGGTGCTGCAGCGCACCTCCTCGATGGTGTTGCGGGATGGCTTGAAGAGGATGATGTAGACCTTGTTGAAGAAGATGCAGGCCAGCAAGCCAAAGCTGGCTGCCAGGATGGCGATCACCTCCACGGCCGAGACGAACTTGCCGTAGGTGCTGGCGTAGGCTGGAATGAAGGAGATCCAGACGATGAAGAAGATGAGCATGCTGAAGGTGATGAACTTGGCTTCGTTGAAGTTCTCCGGCAGCTTCCGGGACTTGAAGGCAAAGAAGAAGCAGATGGCGGCCAGCAGGCAGGTGTAGCCAATGAGGAAGCCCAGTGCCATGAGCGAGCCCTCGTGGCACGTGATGAAGATGATCTCATCCTCCAGCTCGTGGTTGCGGTAGCTTGAGGGGGGCGCCGTGTAGAGCCAGATCACGCAGATGACGATCTGCATGAAGGTGCAGAGGAAAACCAGCAGGAACTGCAGGTTGAGCCCCCACCACTTGCGGTGGAAGCTTGTGGGGATCTTGGCCTCAAACACCAGGAGGACACGGTTGGTCTTCACCAGGATGCACGAGATGCAGAGCACGAAGCTGATACCAAAGGCCGGCTGGCGGAGGCGGCATGTCCAGTTCTGGGGCTCCCCGATGAAGAACAGGGAGCTGGAGAAGCAGCAGAGCAGGGAGAAGAGGAGGAGGTAGGAGAGCTCTCGGTTGGTGGCCTTGACGATGGGCGTGTTGCGGAACTTGATGAAGACACCTAGCACGAAGGCCGTCAGGAAAATGCCCAGCACGGCAAAGAGCGTGAGTGCGATCCCAAAGGGCTCTGTCCACGATAGAAACTCGATCTCCTTGGCGATGCAAGAAGTGTGGTTCTCGTTGGACCAGAAGTCATCAGGACATTTGTCACAGGCACTTGCATCTGTAAAATGGCCCAGTGAAGAGTAAGTTACTGCATAGCATAGGCTAAAATGTGTGTGTGTGTGTGTGTGTGTGTGTGTATGTGGTGGTGAGAGTACATGTTATTGGATATAACAATTTCATTTTTTTATTGGTGAAATAATTGTGATTTTTATACTATCAAATAATATATTGAACCTGACTTATATTTAATAATTTACTTGGTTAATTTCATGTACTTTTGACTGTCCTATAATTGTTTCCCTTTTGCATGTGGTGGGACGGCACATATTTCCTATAACAATACTGGCTGGGGGTTTGTAGCAGAGACTCAACTTTGCTGGAGGTGACAGGTGGCTGCCCTGTACAACAGAGAAGTCTGGCATGGTCTCATAGAGTAATTCCAGCTCAGCCTGACTTATTTTGGATATATGGATGGGCTCTGTAGACACGCCAGGCCAGAGCAGCCTTCCTTTTAGAGCAAGGCAGAGAATTCCATGCTATGACCTGTGCGTTCCTCGCTCCACATCTAAGAGTTTCCAGTGAGGGAGGCTGCAGACACATTCAATCAACAAATGATTATTAAGTCTCACTATGTCTCAGGCAGGGTGAAGTTCTGAAGCGAGAAAGGAGAATGGACTTCGCAGTCTGAGATCTGGATGGGAATCTTGGCCCTGCCATTTACTAGCTGTGTGGCTTTGGTCAGGTTCCTTAACTTCTCTGAGCCTGAGTTTTCTCTTCTGTAAAATGGAAGCTGAATTCCTTATGGAAAAAGTGTGCCAAATGTATGCTATGGACCATGGTTGGTGGTAATAGTCTGAAGATATTATCTCATAATCTGTAAAAAATGTTCTACCACAGTGTGGTGTGATGGTGAAGGGGTGTTGTATGGGAATTCTACACATGTGCATGATTGTTTTGTAAGTATACAACTTTTATAATGAAAATATGTTTAAAAAATAGTAATAGGGTGAGTTGGGGGGAAATACACCAAATGTAAGATATGGACTAGGTTAGTAGTAAGATTTTGACGACACTCTTTCATAATTTGTAACAAATGTTTCACAACAATGCAAGGTGTTGGTGGTGGGGTGACGTATGGGAGCCCTGTATGATGTTATGAATGTTTGCTTTGTAAGTTCACAACTTTTACTATACACTTATTGTTATGTATGTTCATGTATGAATGATATACTTCAATAAAATTAAAAAAACAAAAGAAACAAAAAAACACACAAAACAACAACAAAAAATGGAAGCTGAACTCCATTACTGTGGTGAGAATGAAATGAGATAATGATCATGTCAGCTAATATTTATGGAGTGCTTGCAATGTGCCAGTCAAGATTTTATTTAACAAAATTTTTCTAGGACTTACCATGTGCTTTACCAATAATAACTCGTTTATTCTCAAAACTCGATGAGATAGGTTTACTTATTATCCTGAATGTATAAAGAAACTGAGGCACAGGAAAAACGTAAGACAGCAAGTACAGTGCCAGGCACGAAGCAGGCAACCTACCACACCCTATTAGCTCTGCAACCTAAGGCAAACAGAGTTTTGTTTGAATAATAATAAAAGGAAAAATATATGGGAAAGCAGAACCAGAATAAGAGGAAGTTTTATGAAAGGTGGGTTTGTAAGCATTTCTGGTATTAAAACAACTTCTAACATTCCTTGTCTATCCCCCCTCAGTGCTTGGCACATTACTATGCTCAGACGAGAAACTGTGCTAAGCACGTCTCAGCCCAGCCCTTCCATGGGCTTTGCTGACCCCAGGCCCCTGAAGCAGACCTAGCCTGGTGCAGCGTCCACCAGGGACGGTTCCTCTACCTGTCTCGTCGCTGTACTCCCCGTCAGGGCACTCCACACACTCAAAGCAGCAGGTAGGCTCCCCCTCAATGATTCCTTTCCTGGTCCCTGCCAAGCAGTCTCTGCTGCAGTTGGAGAAGGGCACCTGGAGGGTGGAAAGCACAAGAGTGGGTGGCTGCAGCTGCAGCCTCAGCTTACAGCCCCTCTGATGCAGGCAAGAGGAGAGGAGCTGGGCCCAAGGACCAGCGTGGCAGGCTCCAGGCGGCTCCGGCAGAGTGTAGGGCCATGTTCCTGTTCTCTGTCTCTGTGGAAGGGGAAATGCCTATGGGCGTCCGTGCACACACACACACACACACACACATACACACACCCCTACAGGATTCTAGGACGGCTAATTGTTGGGAGTCTACACAAGTGATCTAAACATTTGCTTACATAATTCTTCCCCCCCCCCCCCCCCATCCCTCCAGGCCCCAGAATAAGACACGTTTATACAACATGGAATTAAAAGCTTGAGACAAAGTAAAAGCTACAGGGACATGGACCCACACACAGAGTGACAATTACATGGGGAGGCACTGAAGCAAGAGAAAGTTTGCTTGAAAATGTGACTCTGAACTTGGCAGTGAATTGTAATTCCTGCAAGTTTATTTTAAGCTTTACAGGGTGATTCCTGAGATCCTTGCAACAACTCAGTGAGGCAGGCAGGACAGGCATGTGTTCCCACTTTACAGGTGAGGAAAGCAAGACTCATTGAGGCTAGCCACTTGTCTCCAGTCACCCCACGAGCGAGGTGAGGGACTCCCGGGCTCCTAGTTCAGTGCATTTTCTAGTTCTCTTGCACTCAGTGACTGAATGGTGCAAGCCAGACCCCGACACTAGAAGCAGACGACCCACATACTACCTTTGGATTCTCCAAGTTCTGACTTGTTCAGATGTGTCAGAGAAACTGCTGCAGGCAGGTCCACATCGATAGGTGAGGCCACACCCTGGGATAGATGCTGCTGAGTTTTTAGGCCATAACTTCTAACATGGGATATTCAAGGATTGTGCAGGGTTGGCTTCATGATCGGCACTTCTTTGTGTGTGTGTTGCATGATTTTTGAAATCGGTAGCAGTGGTTAGTTAAAAACATTCATGCTTGGTTCTAGTCTTGGATTCAAACATGAATCAGGTGCACGTGCATGCTTCAGTCACTCCTGATTCCTGGTGTCAGTACTACTCATGATGTCCCAGTTTTATGGTATAATTTCCATGAGATCATAAGCTCAAGCAACTCAAAAGCATGTCATTAATCACATTAAACTTTGATTACTTCTGCTATTGACCCAAGCCCACTAGCAGGACACCTAGTTTTGCCAGGTCTAAAACATCCATGTGGTTGCACCCTGATTACCAGGTTTTGCTAAACATGCAGCTGGGTGGCAGCTCATTATCAGACAGGTCTTTTTTGGTCATAGGACTGAATGAGGGATGCTTGGAATTTAAAACTTAATGGTATGATCACAGCTCTGCCTTTCATTGCAAAGCAGAGCTGGGACTAGGGTGAGGCAAATGAGGCTCTTGGCTTGTGTGTAAAATTTAAGGCAGGACCCCAAAATCTGGTAACCAAGATGAATAATATTTTAATGCAATATTTTTTTAAAAAACCCGAAATTAACACCAAAACAATCTGTGATGAACAAAATATCAAAACTGGAAATAAAGACAGGATCGGTATTCCTGGTTCTTCTTTTGGCTTCAAGCCCCAATGTGGCTCAGCATGGCACTGTTGCAAAGAGTTTTGCCTTGTTTGGGGAAAAAAAAACTGGTTGAAAAAGTGTTGCTGTGTTCTAGGTTTTCTGGGTCCACTGGATTCACTAGACATGTCCAGGAATTGGCTGTTTTAGAAACGTTTTAACTTTTGGTGTGGGCTAGTGCTTCTGAGGACACTCTCCTCATGGGAATGGGAGAACAGGAGGCTCTACCAGGGGGCTTCCACAGAACCCTGACGACCACCATGCTGCCTATGGTCCTGGAGGTGAGTCCACGTGTCCAAGGAAGCTCCAGACACGTCTGGGCAGAGATGGGCAGAGACGGGCCAAGCGAAGGCCAGGTGTAGGTAATACGGGACATTGCTAACAATGTAGCTTGATTTCTCCTCAGTTGTAAAGATGAGCATTTCCTAAATGAGTTTAATCATGTGACCTCTCCAGGGTGCCGGGGTAATTGAGACTTATTTCTTTCATCACGACAATAAACAGTGTGTTTAAATCAAGGAGTCATTTTAAAGGTAAATCCAGGGTCTTAAAAAGTATATTTTTCTTCAGTTGCTGCCAAGATGACATATTAGCTTAGATTGCTGGCTCCTTCCAGAAAAATCAACCCTGGAAAATCTACAGAGAGAAACAAGGAATTCCAGAAATTTCAAATATCTGTGAGAAATCCCTGGGCAGGCCAAATGCTCTTTGAACATTTGGATGTTGAATGGGGGGACAGAAGTGGGATGACTGAAAGCAGATAAATTAGAGAAGAGCAATTTAAGTGGCACTCTTGCCTCTTCTCTGCCTTTGCCTTGGGAACAATCATTCTCTGCCTCTCCCTACAGAATCTTTCCCCTACAGGCTCAGACCCGTATCAGCAGGTAATAATGGAGTAAAATCCGGGCAGTGTGAAAACCCTGCTGGGGTAGAGAGTTGAGTAGAACTGAACTGACTATCTCCTCTTCCAGGCCCTGAGGTTCAAGGGCCAAAGGATTACAATCTAGGGAAACTGCTGGAAGGTGGAGAGTCCTGACCAGAGCAGCAGGTGGCAGGGAAGTGACTCAGGTTTGGGTATTATTGCCTGGTAGTCTCTCCTTTCTTGGAAGTCACCGGGGCTGACACTCGCTACACTCTGGTCTCCTGGTGCTTCCTCGCTAAGATTTTTAACCACCTCAAAAGGAAAAAACGACAACCTGGACAACATAGGCCACCAGAAGTGGAAATAATAGAACAAAGGGACCAAGACTAAATAATTATTTGGGTGCAAGTGAATTATAAAGTTCCTCAAGGGAAACAGGTAAGAGGATGGAGAAGGTAGGACATGGAAGGGGAGAAGGACAAGCAAGGGTGTGATCTCAAGGAAAGTCCCTGAGAGGGTTAGCTACTGCCTGATCCCGCAGGGGAGCTCTGGACCGCAAGTTACACTTCAGAGTTGTTCTGACCTGCTTTCATATTTCCACACCACACTGGTGAAGGACCATCTCAGGGAAAGGTAAATTCTTAGGCTCTTCTGAGCCTGTGGGCTTCATAGCCTGCAGGCAGTCTTCTGAAAAAGAGCAGCAGGTTCCAGTTATTGGACCCAAAAAGTATCCTCTAGAAGTCTTGGAGGTGTATACAAAGTGTAAGGAATCTGAGGGGATCTGGGAAGAGTATTGCTATTTTCTACTACTGTAAACAGATGAAAAATACTAAAAATACTAAAAATAAACAAAATCAAAGAGCATAATATAAGAAAATGCCTCATGATCAGGTTGGGTTTATGCCAGGAATGCAAACAAGTTTAATATTCGAAACGTATACATATCATTCATGTCATTAACAAATTAAAGGAGAAAAATCATATGATCATCTCACTGGGTGAAGAAATAGCATTTGATAAAAGTTAGCACAAATGTATGATAAAAAAAACTCTTGGTGCAAAAGGAGTAGGAAAATATTTTTAACCTGAAAAACTGCTACTAAAACAAACAAACCAAAAACCTACAACAAACTTCATTCCATATAAAGAACTATATGAGAAATAGTTTCCATGTAGGAGGGGAGCTGGGACATACACCAATTAGAGACAATCAATAATGTGCATTAATGGAGGTGAAAGATAACCTGGATGATTTAACAGGGGAGAACAGGTGATCGTCCAGCAGATGGATTTAGATTACAGGCAATTGAAACTTGCAATTTAGACAAGGACACAGACAATTAAAAGCTCTGGAATCCACATATCTCTATCTGTAAGAGGTCATGATGTGTTTATAACTGAGAATCTACACTCTGAGGTAGAAACTAATAATGATTCACACACAATGGATGAGATTCACTATCTATACAAGACCTTACCATGGTTAAACCATTCTACATATTAGGAAATAGTGGATACGAGATTGTGGATTCTCATTAGAAACCCATCAACCTAAAAGGTGGTTGGTAAAAAGATGAAGTTGAATCTTTGGTCATGTTATAAAAAGGATGTCCTGTTGAAGGTCAGCATTCCTGCAGAGGAGCTGGGTCCTGAGCAGCCTACGACATACTAAGATACAACCATCGTAAATGGTCATCACATCAGCATAGGATGTATCTTTTCCTTAAGTGCATATTCACTGAGTGACTGGCTTCTTGTTATTATTTAGGCTTCCTGGGTGCAGTGATTCTCAGGGAAGGGGGACCCTCTCCATGGTCACAGCATTCTGCTCTTTGATATCCCACAGTAGAAGAATAAATTGGCCTTTTGATTTATGGATCAGCCCTGAGTGATTTGGAAGACAGAACTACACCTGTGTGAATTGTACAGGCCCTGGACCATGGTGATAGCTCCACACGACTCAATCTGAAACATCCAGCTCTGGTTCCGACTCAAATGTCTCTCAGTGGCTAATATCGGCATTGTGGGAGGGGCAATAATTTGTTATGCAAGGTTGTTCCACATATGCAGGACATTTAGCACCCTTGGATTCCAAGTGCTAAAGGCCTCTAGTGCTTCCTGGTCATCATGACAACCCCCAAACCATCCCTCCCTTTCACATTTGCCTCCCCCCTGCCCCCAAGGTAGGTAGGACCCTGTGACAGTATAATGCTTTCTGTAGATCCCAGAAAAGATCATGTTCTTAAAACTGATCCATTCCTTTGGGCGAAGAACGCGTTGATTGGATGGGATTCAGTCAGGGGCCTTTGAATGGATAACTTCAGTGAGGCCTGACCCAGGGTGGGTCGTGTTCGTCTTTCTGGAGTCCTGTATATAAATGGGAGAAACATGCAGAGACACACAGAAAAAGGCAGCAGAGACAGAGAAACCCTGAGAGATTAAGAGAGAGGTCCCGGAGGCCGGAGGCTAGAATCAGCAGAACACAGAGGCACGGAAAGAGGCCGCCAAGAGGCTGACAGAGATGATGCATGGAGAAGAGGGGCGAGACGGGTGATATGCCTGATCGCCCACAGCTGAGCTTGGGGAGAAAGAAACAAAGCTTGGAGTAGAAGGCAGAGACCCAGCTCGGAGAGCCGCCATTGCGTCTTGCCATGTGGCAGGAGTCCAGGATTGCCAGCAGCCGACCTTAGGTGAGACAGCATCTCTGATGATGCCTTGATTTGGACATTTTCAGAGCCTCAGAACTGTAAGCTTTTAACCTAATAAATTCCTATTATAAAAGCCAACCTATTTCTGGTATATTGCTCCCAGCAGCTTTTAGCAAACTAAAAAAGACACTCTTGGCTGAGAGCTACTGCCTTGAGTGATACTTATGTTTACTTAAATATTTTGCTGTGGTTGGGGAAAGCTTTAGCCATAGAATCTACTGCTACCTAGGGAAAGAGTCAGGGTTGTAAAAATAAAATTGCTTTAATATAAAAAGAAGGTGCAGGGCTCAGGTCCTAGAGGATTCTCTCTACACTAAATTCTCATGGATTTCACAAGAAACCAGAAAATGCAGAGGCGAATGAGTTGAGGGAATGGACTCATCATTTTGGAAGTCCAGTGCTGAAGCCCAAGGCCCTCCCAAAGCCCAGCACAGTTTCCTGCCTGTGGTGGAGGCATCTAGTGTTCTGACGGACAGCACGTACCTCCCTGGAGAACCCACTCCACAGGATTTTCTCCTCGTTGATGAAGAGCCTCTCTCCCTTCCTGGCATAGACATTGTAATATCCGACCTCCTTAAACACGATGGAGCCATCCTCCAGAGAGAGGTGCCAGTTGATGATGGAATAGTTCCCCACCAGGTCACCACACTCATCGAAAGTCACCTGCTCCCCCATATTGTTGGTGAAGTTCAGGTGCCGAAGGTGCTTCAGGACCTAAAGAGGAACAGAGATGAGTGTTCTGAGTTCAAGCCCCAAGGCTGCCATGTATGGTTATGCAGGTTGTGTACTGCACAGGGCAGTAAACTATCTTGTTCGAATAAAATCAGATTACCGTGATTTCTTGGCCAATGGAAGGAAAGTGACTTGAGGAACAGGTACCTTTTCTAATTCATTCCAAGGCACTTGTATTGGTTAGCATGGGCTTGACTTGGTACTTGGTACTCAGATTGCAGCTGGTGTAGAAAAAACACTTTCTTGAAGTCAGAAATAGCAAAAGGACACATCTTAGCACAGCCACTGGCCAAGTCAAGGCTTGTACAGGCACACCATCGCCTGGCAGCGCCCCTGCGGGGCAGGGTTTGTGAGCCAGAGATCGTTCCTGGTGTCTTCTGAGATGGGTATTGGGGAAGGAGAGGGGTCACTGCCTAACTGCTGGTACTATTGATGCCCTATATGTTTTGTTTCTGCTTCTGTGGAAGTGTCTTGCTGCTAAAAATTAAGTGAGTGGGGTGGGAGGAGGAGACAAATGAGGCTGTGGATGAAACAGTCACAGCCCATCATTATTGAAATAGTCATGGAAAATCCCTTAATTTTTACAGGGTTTTATGTGTCTCAAAATCCTTGTACCAAAAAAAAAAAAAAAAAATGATAATAAGTACTAACATTTACTAGCCACTTCACTACCTTTTATACACAGTTTAAATGGTTTATAGTCATTATCTAATCTAATCTAATCTAATCCTCACAACAAATGGTATTATTACTTCATTTTATTGGTGGGGAAACTGAAGCACAGAAAACATAAGTATTTTGTCCAGGTTCACACAGCTAGTGGGAGGTACTTAACTGTAGTGTAATTCTGTGCAGTGCCAGTCCTGTTTTTGAATGACTATTGTTTATAGAAATCTTAACAGTTCACATATATATACAGATTTTCTGTTCACAAAGCATTTTCTGATTTAGATGATTTATCTCTCTTGTGAGCCTCACAACTCAGTGATTTAGGTGTTATTACCTGTATTTAACAGAGGAGAAACCTGAGACTCAGAGAGGTTAAGTCACTTGCCCATGATCACACAGCAAATCCATGGCAGATGTAGCAGCAGAGGCTGGCTCTCTGACCCCTCAACCTAGCGTCCTTTCTACAAACTGTGCTGTTATTCTCCAGTCCAAAGTCTTTATTATGACACTGCATGCTCCACCCCAACCCCCAAAAGCAACCTCCCCACCTTCAGTCATTAAAAAACCCTTTTATTTTGGTAACACATAAACAACATAATATTTCCCATTTAAACCATTTTAGAGAATGCAACCTTCAGTCCTTTTTGACCAAACCAGTACAGCTTTCCCACTGGACCCTTGGGGACCCGTCAACTCTCACATTTCCCACTGTCACCACCTGGATGCCTTGCCTAGCCTGCCATTAGACGTCTACTCCTTTAACATCCTGCTGCTACCCTGGCGGGTCCCAAGCTGCCCTGACTTTTGTCCCAGGCCTATTGCTAACTGGTTTTTCTGTGTTGCGACCAGAGCTGCTGAGCCATTCTCAAAACAAGATGGATAACGAATCCTACAAAAGGCATCTGCCATCCCTGTTCTCCTGAGCCTTCCCTGTGGATTATCAATCTTATATACTTTCCTTCCTTTTGAAGGAAAGTCCTTAAAGCAGAGAGGACTCCAACTCCCCTCCTTTCTTTCTTGTTCTTGGATGACCTGACTTCCTTCTAAACAGTGTGCTGCCCATCCCTTTGTCTCTACACCAACACATCCCTGACACGTCCTTCCTCAGAGGAACACACAACCCTTCTCCTCTTCAATGCCGACCCCCCTCCTGCAGCACTGGGATCCTCATTCCTCCCACCAACTCTGGGACCTTCTGACATGGCCCACCCTTCCTCATGCCATCATCATACCTCTCCCCCCTCCTGCTGGGGACCTATTATGGTTCAGATGGAATATGGTTTAAACTTCTCTAGGTAGCCTCCAAAGCTCTCCATACTTTGGTCTCATGGACCTACCGTTACTTGTCAGTGCAAACATTTTATCTTCATCACACAGCTTCCACTATTCTTTCCACATGTCATGCTAACTCTGCCTTCTACTCTGACATGGGGAAAGGGAGATAAGAATGAAGAGGCAGGGAACTAACATTTAATTACACCTCATATTGCCAGGCACTGTATTAATGCTGGACCCACACTATCTCATGTAATCCTCACAACAATCTTATGGGTAGGTACTGTTATTATTCTCATTTTGTAGATAAGGAGACCAAGGCATAGAGTGGCCAAGATACTTGCCCACATCATACAACCAGTAAGTGTTAGAGCTGGGATTTAAACATGGTCATTTTTTTTACTCCAATATAAGTTGTTTAGAGTGTCCATGGCAAATATTTGTCAGAAGTCAGTAATATTTCCTAATTAAATGCAGTTTTTAAATATTTTAAATGCATGTACAATAATAAAGCATAACTTGTCTTCCTTCTATTCAAGTTTCAATTCTTGGTTCTTTTTATGCCAGGCAAACTGCCTTTCCCTGTTTCTCTGTTTATGGGTTCTCTGCAATGAAATCCTCCAGGCAAAAGTCAGTGAGAAGATCTGTAGAGAAGTTGGAACAAGACCATTCCATGATTAAATGGTCATTTTCAACACTGGTCAGAATGGATAAATGACTCAAAGATCATCACTGGCTGTAAACCTTCTGGGTTGCAATTGGCAAGATTTGGAGATTTCCTCCATAATCTTAACCTGAAGGCAAAAAAATCACCAAAAATCATCTTCCTAAAGTTTCCATTAAAAAATACTCATAAGTACAGGGCTAGGTTATATGCTGTTGGTATCAATCAACCAGCAAATATTTATAAACTATTTATATGTGTTCTGAACTGGGCTGCAGAAGTACAAAGCACAGTAATCCAGCCCTCCTGGAGCTTGCATAAGGACTAGGGTGATAAAATAAGCTATAAATATCAGATGAAATAGAAAACAGTGAAGGTGAAACATAATTAAGGACTAATAAAGGATTTACCTCTAAGGACACAGAAATTCAGAGGAGATGGAGTTAAAAAGGGCTGGAATTGTCAATGCAGGCTTGAGGCAAGTTAGGGTTTGGACTGGCAAAGGACAGAGGGGAAGGAAGTGACATTAGCATGGGCAAAGATGATGAGTTAGGAAAAAACATGAAGTGTTATGTGGGCAGCTAAGAAAACAACTTATCAATTTGGATGAGCCAGAGAGCAGAGGAAAATACAGTAGAGAGGTAAAGAAGAGCCAAAGCAAAAGAGATTAGATTTCATATGAAGAGGCATGGCATAAGATAATAAGTACTGGGGGGAATGTGAAGAAATCAGAATCCTCACACATTGCCGGTGGGACCGAAAAATGGTGCAGCCTCTATGACAGTCTTACAGTTCATCCAAAAGTTGAAAATAGACTTACCAAAATAAAAGATAAATAAAAAAGGAAATAAAAGAAAAAAAAATAAAAAATAGTTTTACCATTTGACCCAGCAATTCCTAGTCCCAAGAAAAATGAAAATATACGTCCACACAAAAACTTGTACATGAATGTTCATAGCAGCAGTATTCATAATAGCCCAAAGTAGAAATAACCCAAATGTCCATCAACTGATGAATGGATAACTAAAATGGAATTCAATGGAATACTATTTGGCCAGAAAAGGACTGAAATTCTGAAACATGCTACACTATGGACGAACCTTGGAAACATGCTAAGTGAAAGAAGCAGTCATGAAAGACCACATTCACATGAAATATCCAGATCATGCAAATATGAAGAGACAAAAAGTAGATTAGCGATTGCTTAGGGCTGGGAAATGGAGAGTGATAGAGAGTTGGGGGGGGTGATAGCTAAAGGGTTTCTTTTTAAGATGATAAAAATGTTCTAAAATTGATTATGGTGATGATTGCACAATCTGAATATACTAAAACTTTGAGTTGTACACATTGAGTGGGTGAATTATATGGCATATGAATTACATATCTCAATAAAGCTGTTAAAAAAGATATGAGAAACTTTAAAAAATCAAATATGACTTTATTGATGGAACTGACATTCAGCAGCAGGAAGAGTCCTTGATAACTAGGTAGCCTCTATGATGGTTAGTGTCCAGAGTTTAGCAATGAGACATGGCAAGTTCAGCCTGAGATACAGCAGGGAGATAATGGATAGGCAGAAGGAAAGCGGCAGCAATGCAAAAATTTTATCTGGAAAAGGAAGCAACTTGCAATCTTTGTGGCTAGAAATTCCATGCCTACAATTTATTAGAGTGAGCTCCTCTAATGCAGGCACTTATTCCTCTCTTTATCTGCAGTTACTTAAAGAGGGTCTGGATTTTAGTAGCTGCTCAAACTATGTCTGTTGAGTGCTTGGTTCAAAGAATAGACATTAAACCTATAAGTTTCCAACACTGCTAGGTGGACTAGTGATGCCTATGATGAGGTTTTCACCAGTCTGAAGACAAATGAGAGGCCAATGTGGTACCTGTTTGTATTAGTTGAAAGAAAAAGTAGGCAGACTATCAATAAAGACTTGAACAACACTATCAACCAACTTGATCTAAGCGACATTTATGGAACACGCCATCCAGTACAGCAGAATACACATATTATCCAATGACACACAGAATATTTACCAAGATAAATCATATTCTGGCTTATAAGACAAGTTTCGATAAGTTTAAAAATATTTGAATGATCTAAAGTATGTTCTTTGACACTAATAAAATTAAATTAGAAATTAATAACAGAAAGATATTTGGAAAATCTCCAGATACTTGGAAACTAAATAACACCCTTCTAAATAACCTATGGTCAAAGAAGAAATGAAACAGAAAGTTGTTCTACTGTAGACTTGTTGTGATCCTAGCAATGGAAGAGCTTATATCATTGATGTGAAGACAGTGGCCGCTGGAGGTTCTGAGGGGAGGGAGAGGGAAAAATAGGTGTAATTTGGGGGCATTTTGGGGACTTGGGAATTATCCTGAATGACATTTCAATGACAGATACAGGCCATTGTATATCATGTAATAACTTGCAAAAATGTGCAGGAGAGAGTGTACACTACAATGTAAACTATAATCATTGCTTAGTGGCAATGCTCCAAGATGTGTACATCAATTGTGACAAATGTACCACACTAATAAAGATGTTGCTGATGTGGGGAAATGTGGGAGCGCTAGGGAGTGGGGCATATGGAAATCCCCCACATTTTTGTGTAACATTTATTTAATACAGTTTCTTTTAAAAAATAAAAATAAAAAAGGATATTTTTTAAAAAAAGCAAAACACTAAAAATTGTATAATGACATCATGGGCTAACACAGTTTTTCACCCTGAGGTATAACTGTAACCTATGTTCTTGTGTTCTGATTAAAAAGGAAAAAGTACCTTTCAGATTAAAACAAACACACAGGGAAACAACAGCAAAATTTGTTTTAAGTAGGACTAAAAATTTTACTTAAGAATGGTAGGGAAGACATTTGAGAAGTATTATAGTTTTTATAGGATAAAATGTTAACTTTCTTTTTGTAAAGGAAAAAGGAAGGTCTTGGATCTTTCTGAGGAAATATTTCCTTTGTGACCTTTTCAGAAAGCTGTAGCTAAATATATTTTGCATGTCATATTTTGAATGGTAGAAATACATTTAATCCTCAGTAAACATTAAAAACATGGAACAAACAGATTATAAAAGTTCCCCTACTTTCTTGAGAAAAAAGGAAGTTTAAATCCCAAGAGTGCAATGACGTGGAAATAATAGCTGGGAGTTACCTGAAGAGAGAAGTAGGTCTAAAAGCCACCTATTTCATATAAAAACGATGCCAGGACTACACCAAAAGACAAAGGGTGTACTAACACCTGATTGTAGATCTGAACTTCTTTTACTATAGAGAAAAGCCAGAATTATTTAATTAGCTATAATAAATTAATTTAGACTAATGGTAGGAAAGGACCAGCTTTTTTTTTTCTTAATAAAGTATGGCCAAAATAGATTTTTCAAAATAAATTGTGCTATTTTTCTTTTGCCATATTCATTAGTACAAATTAGGCTAATAAATTATTTCTGATAACGATTCTTAGCCTGTATCAATTTTAAAAAAAGAATAATTTAAAATTAATGGCTTTTGGATCTTTAAGTCTCAATAATCCTGTTTATACCATTAAAATCCTTAGCTGTTTTTTTTTTTTTTCCTGACATTTACCTTATCGATAATGAGTTAAGTTTCAGACACAAAGTGGGAAGTCAGCATTATTGTGGTTTTATTCTAGGAGAATTTCTACCCACTTCTCTGAAACCATTCACCCTGTCACTTATCTATTAGTATGTACCCACGCACTTTCCCACTGCTGCCTCCTTAACCCTTTTCTTCTTCCAGCAAACACCATCATCCCATTCTCTTCCTTTATTTATTTGTTCATTCAACAAGTATTTGCTAAGCAACCACTATGGGTCAAGAAGGTACTGCTTTATGGATAAGCAACCCAATACTATCCAAGAATGATAAAGAGATGTTGATATACTCTAACTTGGCCAGCTGTGTCCACTGTCACTTATTTGTTCACTCTCCTTCCTCTTTGTGTTTGTTTATGAACCTGGGTGTCAGGGCAATTAGTTTCTCCCGGTGAACACCCAGGGTTTAAGGCTGTGGACCATAGTCTGGCTTGGCAGCCTATTGGGAGCCAGGAAACAAGTGTCCATAGGGACAGACTGGCCACGTGGTTCTTTTAGCAGTAACCTTGGCCTCATCTGGGAACAGACTGCCTGGGACAGATGTGGGCTTCTTACTGGCTAGATACATGATTTTGAAAAATCATTTTGGCCTCTCTGTGTCTTACTTGCCTCATCTATAAAAGAATACTACTCAAGACTAATATTTGCTAAGCACTTACTATGTACAGGCACTGTTCTAAGCGTTCTCTATGCATTAACTAATGTTGCTCTCATAATAACTTTATGAGATAAGTACTTATTTCTATTCTTCAGGTAAGAAAAAAATTGAGGCACAGGGCTGATGAACGACCAAGGTCTTAAAGATACTAGGTGGAAATTGGGATTGAAACCCAGGCAGTTTGGCTCTGGAGTCCAAACTCTAAATCATTACACAATACTGAAGCACAAGACATAGATTAGATAGTCTTTGAGGTTGTATATCTCTAGGTACAAAGGGTTCACGAGTATGCCACTTAGGTTGAGAAGATGGACATATTTTAGAACTGGGATAGCGGAGACATGTGAAATGCTTGTGGCAAGACATGAGGTCATAATTGGAAAAGTTGTTTAAACTGAATGCCATCTTGATCTGCAGGCATGGCCCTGCAGATCCCACCCCTGAGATTTTGCATTGTTTTTAAAACTTTTTATCACCTTTATTGAGGCATAGTTTATTCAGGATCATATTGCCCATCTTAGTTGCATAGCTCTGAGTTTTTGACAAATGTATATACCACATAATCACCACTATCATCACCCCAAAAGGCTCCCAAGGGCCTCTTCCCAGGCAATTCTACCCAAGCCCCAGGCAACCATTGATCTGCTTTCTATCACTAGAGATAAGAGTGTCCTAGAAATGGAATCATACAGTGTGTACTCTTTTTCAGTCTGCAGCATTATGTTTTTGGCATTCATGCATGTTATGGTATATATCTGCCGTTGCTTTTAATTTTTTCTTCAAGGAATAGATCTTTCCCCACATCCACAAATCCTACCCATCTTTCAAGGCATGTCTCAAATGATATATTTTATTTTCTACTTTGCTTCAAATCCTAACCTGCATAGCAGTGCAGTGTTTCATTCTCACAGTAGGTGTGTACAAAAAATCACATGAGTATGGAATATTTTCTAGTCAAAATTTGCACCTTGAACAACTCAATGACATAAAAGACAGACAACCCAATTAAATGGGCAAAAGACTTGAATAGACATTTCTCCAAAGAAGATATACAAGTAATGGCCAATAAGTATGTGAAAAGATGCTCAATACCATTAAATTTGCAAATCAAAACTACAGTGAGATACCATTTCACACCCAGTAGAATGGCTACTATTTTAAAATAAAAAACATAAAATAACAAGTGTTGGAGGGGATGTGGAGAAATAGGAACACTCATTCATTGCTGGTGGGAATGCAAAATGGTGCACCTCCTGTGGAAAATAGTTTGGTAGTTCCTTAGAAAATTAAGTATAGAATTACCATATGACTTGGCAATCTCACTTCTAGGTATATACCCCCCAAAATAAAAATAGGGACTTGAACGGATATTTGCAGAGTGATGTTCATAGTGGCATTATTCACAACTGCCAAAAGGTGGAAACAACCCAATGTCCATCAACAGATGAATGGATAAACAAAATTTGGTATGTATATACAATGGAATATTATTTATCCAAAAAAAAGGAATGAAGCCCTGATGCATGCTACAACATGGATGAACCTAGAAAGCATCATGGTGAATGAAATAAGCCAGACACAAAAGGACAAATATTGTATGATCTCACTGATATGAAATAATTAGAATACCCAAACACGTAAAGTCAGAAATTAGAATACAGGTTACCCAGGGTTAGAGTAGGGGAAGTGAATGGGGAGTTAATGCTTGTTTGGAATGGAATTTCTGTTTGGGGTGATGGAAGAACTTTGGTAATGGATGATGGTGATGGTGGCACAACATTGCAATTAACACCACTGAATTGTATATTTGAAAGTGGATAAAAAAAAAAAAATTAGGTTTTTTAGTTGTACCTTTTTGCATTAATAGCTAATTATTTGTTTACTAAGTCATATCTCTAAGTATTTTTAATGTTTCTTTTGGCATATTGCCATGCAAGTTTAGCATTTGAGTGCCTTCTTTTCTGCAGCATACCTTCCTTGCTTTTAATTCACATAACTGGGTGGATGTGTAAACCATTTCATCCTTAAAAGTAAGCGAGGGAATCTTTAAATTGACAATCATTGGCCCACAAAAAAAGAAACCCAAGTTAAAAGACAATTTAGCTATTTCCCCCCCCAGAGAGAACACTCTTCTGCTTTTAGAATTTTAAAAGAAGGAACTAATAGTTTCATCAAAAAAGAGAATAAAAAAATTTGCTTGAGATTACAATTCATTATAATATGCTTTCAATTTATTCTATTTGGAGAGGGATTTGAAGAGAAATAATGAACAAGCAAAGGGGATGAGAAAGGAAAAAAGCTGATAACACAGAACCTAATATACAGACACAAAAAGACCTACAGGCTCACAAATAAAACACTAAGAAAGACATACATCTAGAAAAAGGGGCAAGTACATATTATATGCATACACATAGTTGGTCACATTCTCTTTTATGTGGTAATATTCCCATCTTCTGGCCTTTTAGGGTATTTCCTATAAAGAATTTTAAAGTCATCCTGTGACTAATTATAAGCACAAATGGGAACCACCCCTTGGCACACATTCTAAGGGTCAGTTGAATTAAGTCAAAGACCAGAGACTAGAAATCCCCCACTCTTGTCTAGGACTTCCAGCTCTTACATGGGACGTCACTTCTTAGCATGGAGGGGAAATAAGGTGCATGAAGCACCTAGTTCACACAGATAATGAGGGACAGTTCATGCAGACAATCAGACTGTTGTTTCTTGCCAACATCCTATGCTAAGTGAGTAGGAAAGTTTTAGGACCAATTCTCTTCTCTGACCTCAGCAATATTATTTTATCTCCTCCCCGTGTCTCTGGCTCTCACCCCAATTTGGTTGCCCACAACATCCAACAGTGCCGACAACTTCTGGAAAGATCAACTCCATTTGACTTCTGTTATCACCATGGCTATGTCACCAGATGTGCCTGTTTTGTTTTTTTGTTGTTGTTGTTGTTTGATTTTTTTTGCCTTACACCACATTTTCTATGATAATTACTTTAGTGCTTCTTTTGAAATGTCCAATATCAAATTCTTTTAAGAAAGGTTATTTTCAGTGCCTTTGGTTTGCTTGTGTCCTAATCTTGGGCAAAAGTCAGCTGCTCAGATATTTGAAAGGGCAATTTGAATAAAAGGGTAAATTTAGTGGCCTCATGTAGAAATTGCCTTTTTGAAATAACCCCTTTCTTTCTTGTCTGGATCAGTCCCACTCTGCTTCATTACACAGAGAACACTAAGTTATAGACTTACCTGCCAAGCCTCAACCTTCTTGATGTCTGCACAGGAACCATTAGTGAAGAGCCCTTTCCCAGGTAAGCAGGTGTATATATCTTGCAGGGCATGAGCAATGGAATAGACCGCTAGGTACACGTTGTAGGATATCCGTAAATGTGTGTAATCCATGTAAGGGGTCTCGACGCTGCTGATGTTCTCATCCCCTGTACAGAGAGGGCGGAAGGCGGTAGAACTGTTGCTTAACTTGCCGCCACCTTCTTCGTGACCTCTCAGGAAGTTGTCCACTGGTAAGGGTCCCTTAGCACCTTCTTGGAGATGGCAGTTAAATGTTTCTTCCCAAAACTCCTTGGCAAACCCATTGTGGACAGACTTCCTGGGATGTACTTTTTGCAGGAATTCCCGGAATCCTGGAATCTGCCCTGCCTTCAGAGCAAATCCAATGGTGCCTCCGACCACATGGAAGTACTCGGGCATGGCTATCAAGGAGGAGCTGGCCCAGGCCTCGCTAGCCAGCCAGATTCTGCCTGTGATGTTGCGCCGGACAATCTCCTTGATGAGGGGTTCGAGGTCTGGGCCGCTGGAGAAGACGACGATGACTTTGGCCGTGGAATTCTGGATCACCTCCACCACCTGCTGGATCTCTTCATCATCAGAGTACTGGGAGATGAGTTCGCTGAAGTCGATGCAGATGTCCCTTTCCTCAGCTTCTTCTCGGAACTTCTCGATGCCTGGCCGGCCATAGTCATCATCAGCTGCAATTGTGCCCACCCAGTCCCAGCGGAAATACTCGATGATGTCTGCCATGGCAGTGGCCTGGTGTTCATCGTTAGGGATGGTGCGGAGGAAGGACTTGAACTGATTCTTGTTGCTGAGGAGTCTGCTGGAGGAGGCATAGCTGACCTGGAAAGCACCAAGAACACGGACTGAATGAATGAGGTGCCAGGGGAGCTCCAAGGCTGTTGTGGAGAGGGCTTTTTGACAAATCTAATTTGTCAAACATGCTGTTCACTGCAAACAGGATGAAAGACTGAGGACAATCCAGATCTCTTCTTCTCCACTGTACACACTCAAGCGACTGTCAGTTTAAGAGGGAGCATTCTAATTCCCAGTGTGATTTGGGATGAAGCAAGAGGCCCACCATATTGTGCAATGAGTGTGGGTAAGAAATTGGGGAAGAGCACATATTCCTTCTAGATGAGACCATAAAGGGAAGCAGTAGGCAAGGAGAAAAATGGCAGGACTTTCAAAGTAAAACAGGTCTGAGTTTGAATCTCAGCCCCACCACTTTTGAGATAGTTGACCTTGAATAATCTGACCAACCAGTATAAGCCTCATTTTCTTATCTGCATTATCAAACAGGGGATAGTAATACTTACCTTGCAGTACTCTCATGAACATTAAATGACAGAATATGTGCACACAGTGTCTGACTCAAGATAGGTGTTAAATAAATCACAGCAGCTGTTACCTATTATAAAGGGTGGCAGGGATTTCTAAATTCCTAGGGAATGCACTGCTATATGTTCACCCATATAAATTCTTTCAGGTTTTCTTTGCAATGCTACCTTCAAAAATGGGTCTGGCCATAAAATCAACTCAACGACAGTGGGATATACATGCGATCTACATTTCCATTCAAGGAGAGGATTGATACACTGTTCTATAGTTTCTTCTCACCTTCTCTGGGCTGCCTCAATGATTATAATTTATCCACATACTCGCATCTGCTTTTGAGCCCAGATTCTGATCCAAGCGTTTTGGCTTCCCTTTTACTGTGATGCACTCTTTGTCCATAACTCATCTCTGGGAGGAATCAGGTTCCTGATTGGTTATGGACTTAAGGCCCTTCAGGAAGCCCCTGGAGTTTTCTTTTCCTAGCCTACCAAAATTCTCTCTTCCCACCCTCCATCTACTCCCCCTGCCCCTCACCGCCTGGAGTATTTTAGATCAAGGTAACCTATTTGCAGTCATTTCTGAGAAATGTTTATCATTCAAGCTCAATTAGCAATTTGGGTCCATTAAGCCTAATTCCCATGCACCGCAATAACAATGATGTATTGTTAAATATCATCATCATTAAATATCATCAGAAAAACATCCTTTCTTCTCCTGGCTTTTCAGTGAGTTCAACCACCAGCCAGAGCTGCTGTCTCCTCTGTCTCATTTCAGGTGATGGCTGAGCCGACCTCACAGGCTTTTATGTGTTTCTCCAAAACCTTACAGAGGCCAAAAAGGAACCCTGCAGAAGCTGCCTTAATTGGCATCCACTTTCTAAGGCCTGGCCAGTTCTACATCTGAGCATGGGCATGACCCCTCTCCTCACAGGGAAGAAAGCCTTTCCTTTGATGATAAGAAACCATTGCTTGAAGACATCTCCAAATATCATGTAAAGCTTTAGTGCGTGCAAAGTTTCTCCACTTTTTTTTCACATCATGGCAAATGAAGAAAATGGAATAAAATTGAAGGGACTGGCCAACCATGGTGGTGGGCGTTCTGACCACCCCATTTCCATCCAGCTACCCGAAGTTTGAGGGGATCAATATTTTGACAGGTTTTGGCCCATTTGCTGTGCTCCACTGAATTATGCCTCACCAGTTAGGAATTTCCAAGGTATTGGACCACTTCTTCTAAAGAAACAAAGTCAAGGCATTTTTATGCCAAATGGAATTTCTTTTAGATAATGAAAGCACCTTGTTCTCCAGTTTTCTGGAGAGTTTTTGGACTTCTCATAAAAAATGGGTTGAAGAAATTTGGGGGAATAGACTGCAACACCTTTCTAATAATTCTCACCAATTGAAACAATCAGTTTTCTATGTTCAGTGTTTTAAAAGGTATTTTTTCAATGTTTCTTCTTATCAATGAATAGTTTCTACAGCATTGATTTTGGAAGTTGTACTATAAAACAGACAAATGTTTTCTTTTATCAGAATAAGAATAAGCAACTTCTTGTTCTACCATAAAAGTTCATGAAGTAAGTGGTTAAATTAAGGAATTTGTTTAGATGATATAGTTTGTAGAGAGCTCTGTTTACAGACCCAAACTGCTTCTGAATTAGGTTTTAACAAATGCAAACCCTACCTGGGCATTTTGTAAATCCATCCACTATCACTTGCTCCTTAATCTTCTTTTAAAAAATGGATCAAAAAGGGTTTAAAGGAAATAAAAATTAAAAACAAAAATTTCCCTCATGGATATGTTCTCTTAAAAATGTATTTTATAACATTTGTCTAGTTTTTTAAAAAGCAAATAAACTAGAAAAGTGTGGCCAATACCACGGTACCCATGCCTACACATATGCACACACATGCGTTAAAAAAAACCCTTAAAAACACAAAAAACTTAAAACGTAAGTGGGGAGAATTTCATGAATGATTCAGAAAACTGTTCTAACCACACTCGTTCTAGCTGATGTGCTTGTTCCATCCACTTGGTGGCGAGAGATTGGCCTAAGAAATACCACCCGGCCTTTGACCCCAGCCTGCAGGGCTGAGGTTCCCAACCGTGGCTGCACATTAGAATCACCTTGGGAGCTGCCAAAATTCCAGATGCCCGGGCTGCATCTCAGATCAAGTAAACCAGAATCTCTGGGGGTGGGGGTAAGACCCAGGAGTTAGTATTTTTAAAGCTCCTAGAGTGATTCCAATATGCAGCCATGGCAGAGAAGCATACTGTAGATAAACTTACATTAGTTTGACTGATAATCATTGTAGGCATCTTCTCAGCACTTTTATAACTCACATTCAATATAACCTTATTCTTCATCCAAGCGACAAAGAATTAAACCTTCCCCTTCATGTTCTTTCTTTCCGTGATGACAGTTATATCTTGTGTCTGTTGGCCATGGGCTAACAACTTACTTTGTGCATTTAAAATAATACTGCATGATATGCTAAATTTAAAAGATGCATATTTACATCTTGCCCTACACTTTTACTAATGTGGGTTTTTCAGATCACTTTGGCACAAAAGTTAAAGAGCAAGGGCTTCCCCATGGGAAGCACCTTTAATTCCCTGAAGTAAGGATTTGGGAAATGAGGACAAGACTTCCTCAGCTGTCATGAGTATATGAAGGGATAATAGTTATGACCAATGAAACGGAGACCTCTCAACATGAAAATGTGAATTTATCAAATGCATTCTTACAACTTTTAAATACTAAACATTGAAAAAAGATTTCAAGGGTGCTTCTAAATTTAATTAAAAAAAATTACTTAAGGGATGTATCACAACTGAGCTGATCCCTCATTCATGGACATTTAGGTTGTTTCCAGTTTTTCACTACTATAAAATGACGTCATATATCCACAAATATTAATCATGAAAAAAGGTTTGCTCTATAGTGTTAGGGGGGAAAGTCAGCTTGTGAAATGGAATGGAATGTTTGTGGTCTTTTTTTTTTTTTTTTGGTAAAAATAATACGCAACTTCGAACAAATGTTTATTAAAGAACTTGTTTTGGTGAAGTGCTAGTATCTGAAAATGCAACCATGTTCCCACCAAGTTCCCACAGGGTGGAGACTGCTTATTCATATATGCTTAATAAGCATTTGTTGAATGAAATGGAATATTCTCCATTTCTAGAACATGCAAGACAATGCTTTATTAAGTTCCTGTTTTGTGAGAAAATATGCTTTGCTTCCCTCTGAGCTAAACTTTCAACCAGACATTAGAGAGGTTGAGTCTTTTAAAGAAATAGGATTAGAGACAGGTATTTTGGCTTTGAAAGGTGGGATTTACATTTTGTGGTCTCACTCCTTTTAGTAAAAGCAGAAGAAAAGTTATTTACCAAAGGAATGGTGTAGGAAATAAATAGCTGAACATTAAAAAAAAAAAAAAGACAAAGTTTTCTGTTTAAAAGAATTTTGGAAGAGTAGTGAAGGTCTAGTTGACATTGGTTTGGGTTTATATGACAATAAAACCACTTTTTAAAAAGTTAAAACAATAATTGGTGAGTTACTCATTTATTTGGTGGTATAGGCTCTGTATCTGCTTGCTAAATGAATAAATAAATACATGCTAGCTAAAAAATATGTTGTTTGTTTTAAGCAATCAAGCCCATAAATACCAACAACTGCTTTTTGATTAATTAAACCTGTATCTTTAAACAAAAGAATCCAAAAATAAAAATAAAAATACTATTCAGTGATAAAAAGAAATGAACTATCAAGCCATGAAAAACCCAGATGAGTCTTAAATACAGATTGCTAAGTGAAAGAAGCCAGCTTCCAAAAGTTACATACTGTATGATTACAATCATATGACATTTTGGAAAGGGCAAAACTATAGAGAGGGTAAATAGGGTCCCAGGAGTTGGGGTTGTGGTGGAATGAAGGATTGAATAGGTGAAGTTCAGGAGCTTTTTTAGGGTGGTGAAATTATTCTTTATAATACTCTAATGGTGCATTTGAGGAATTAAGCATTTTTGAAAACTCATAGAACTTTACATGACAAAGATTTCACATTGTATTTCATGAATACAAATTAAAAAAAAAAACATTTAGGGGGTCAGGGTGTCCCAGGATGGAATGCAAAATGTGACAAAAGAACCTACATGTATTATGAATGTATGAAATAATCTCACTGAAATGTGGGGGGGGGAGTAAGGTGTTGACCTTAAGTAACTTTGGAAATGAGTCTGAAAGACTAAATGCAAAAGGAATTAAAGGAATTACACATAATAACTGTACTCTCTAGT
Source organism: Cabassous unicinctus (assembly GCA_029593785.1). Classification (NCBI taxonomy): domain Eukaryota; kingdom Metazoa; phylum Chordata; class Mammalia; order Cingulata; family Chlamyphoridae; genus Cabassous; species Cabassous unicinctus. The sequence continues at coordinate 415 of JAQZBX010013877.1, read as the reverse complement.
TGAGACAGTTGTTCCCACAGGGGTGCAGATTCTACTATCACTATACTGGAATTGAACAATTAAGTAAATGGATGGTGGGTGATGGGAGTCAAGTGACTTCCTTTCAAAGAGCACAGTATGAAAGGGAGTAAAAAACAAGAATAAAGAAATCTGACAAACCCTCCTCAAGCCAGGCAATCAAGGTCAACATCATTGATGTTGATGTGATGTCATATTGTTAGCATGTCTTTTTGATGATGCAATCAGAATGGCATTTTACCTTTGTGGTCTTCCTCCCTAAAACACATTATCTTGATGCAACCATGAGAAAAAGATCAGACAAATTCCAACTGAGGGACATTTTACAAAAGACCTGATGAGTACTCCTCAAAACTGTCAAGGTCATCAAAAACAAAAAAAGTCTGAGAAACTGTCG
>JAQZBX010013876.1:0-39281 GCA_029593785.1 Cabassous unicinctus | reverse complement strand
ACAACCCATTTAAAAAATGGGCAAGTGACCTGAAAAGACAATTCTCCAAGGAAGAAATAAAAATGGCTAAAAAGCACATGAAAAAATGATCGATACTGCTAGCTATTAGGGAAATGCAAATCAAAACCACAATGAGATACCATCTTACACCCATTAGAATGGCAGCTATTAAAAAAACAGCAAAATATAAGTGTTGGAGAGGATGTGGAGGAATGGGAACCCTCATCCTCTGCTGATGGGATTGTGGAATGGTCCAGCCACTGTGGTGGACAGTTTGGCAATTCCTCAGAAAACTATCAATAGATCCTCTGTATGATCCAGTGATTCCACTACTGGGTATATACCCAGAAGAATTGAAAGCAAAGACACGAACAGATATATGCACACCAAGGTTCTTAGAGGCATTTTTCACAATTGCCAAATGTTGGAATCAGCCCCAGTGCCCATCAACAGATGAATGGATAAGTAAAATATGGTACATATATGCAATGGAATATTACTCATCTGTTAGAAGGAATAAAGTGCTAACACATGGAATAACATGGATGAATCTTGAAGACCTTATGTTGAGTGAAGCAAGCCAGGCATTGAAGGATGAACAGTATATGACCTCACTGATTTGAATTGAGGAAAGTGAGCAGTCTCTGAGAACCATTGTCTGAAAGGTAGGTTAACAAGGGAGAAAAAGGGAATATTAGGCTGTGAGCCATCACCCATATGGACATATTCTATGGTAAAGTGATAGAGTATAGTTGCATATTGAAGGATAGGACAGGTGTTTAGTGATATTACTGGGTTTGGTAGTGCAGGTTTAACAGGTGTGTAGATTAGGAAGGGCAGGTCAGAATACCCAGGGCATGTAACTATGAATCTTGTCATCCCATGAGTAAAGACAGGGGAGTGTCATATGCCCCAGGGGGATGGGGAGGAATGAACAGAAAAGATCAAATGGGGTATTTAGTGGTCATGGGAAATGTTTTCCATTACCTCACAGTAATGGACACAGGACATGGTAAATATCATCAAAAATTAATAAACTATACTATCTAAATTTAAACTATACTGTAAACCATTGACAATGTTTAGTAGCTATGTTTCACTATCTTTATAACAGTTATGACAGTGCAACCATCAACACACACAAAAAAGATTTTAATATGGGATGGGGAAGGGGGAGGGAGGTTGGGTATATGGGAATCTCTAGTATTACATGTGTGACTTTGCTGTTACCTAAAATTTCTTTGAAAATTAAATGAAAATTTGGAAGACACTGGGAAGTGAGAGGGGGAAGGTGTCACGGTACACACTGGACATCTGATAATGCAGTGATAAAAGGAGACAAAATAGAAACAAAAAATAACTTAAAAAAATTTTTTTTACCATTTTTTTGTACATCCCAATCCATTAATCATATTTTATTTTTAGTTCTTTTTTTCTGAGATTCCTTGTATTTTATCTCTTGCATTTAAGCTTATCATTATTATTTCATTTTCCTATTAATTCTATTTGGTTATTATATGGGCTTCATCTTCAAGGAAGGTTTAGATCACAGAAGGGTTGCAATGGGGGCTTCAGAGGATCATTGGTGGTGGTTGTCTGTGATGGGGGATTTGTGGGAGGAAGTTCATCTTAATATACATGAAAGATATATAAAATTGTTCAAATGATCCAGGAATGGGGCATGGTCATGGTGGGTAGACAACCACTCAATAAATGAGGGAATACTGAATTCCCAGCCTGGAGAGCTCTGCCACATTCTCCAAGGGAGTAGCAACAGTCCCCTGAGTGCAGGGGCAGTATCTGGCAAAAGACGATGGTCCACTGATGAGTTCTTGTTATTGATAGCTAGCCTTATGAGTTTTTGCTTTTGTAATTGAAACTTGGCTTACTGTTATGGGGTGCCTAAGGGTTGCCATCTGAGAGCCTCCTTGTTGTTCAAACGTGGCCTCTCTCTAAGCCAAACTCAGCATATGAATGCATTACGTTCCCCCCAGTGTGGGACATGACTCCCGGGGATGAGTCTCCCTGGCAACAAGGAATTAATTCAAAGTGCCAACTGGAAACACGACTGGAAAAAAAACTTGAATAAAAGGGGGAAAAAGTAAAGACAAATGAGTTCATGTGGCTAAGAGACTTCAAAGAGAGTCAGGAGGTCATCCTAGAGGTAATGGTTACACACACCTCAGTAGGATCTCATAGAACACCAGAGTGGATATCACCCCATACAGAGGGGCTCCTAAGGGCTCTGGAGACACCCAGGTCCTATATAAGGGGGTATAGCCCCAGAGATTGATGCCTTAACAGTGGGCCCTACTTTGGAATCTGTGCTCCTGAGAGTGACAGAGTTTTGGATGTATACCTACCAAATCCAGCCCCAAGTATAGGGTCAAATAGAAGGAACAGATGAGCCATGTGCAGGGAAACCATAACTGACTCCCACTCTGTCACTCTCAGGAGCACAAACTCCAAAATAATGCCCACTGACTAGGCACCAAACTCCAGAGCTATCTGCCTTGACCATAGGACCTGGGTGTCTCCAGAGCCCATAGAAACCCCAATATTTGAGGTAGCATCCACTTTGGCAGTCTATGAGATCCTGCTAAGATATGTATAATCATTATCTCTCAGATTACCTCCTGACTCCCTTTGAAGTCTCTTAGCCATATAAACTCATTTGTCTTTACCTTTCCCCCCTTTATTTGAATCTTTTTTCCAGTTGCATTGCTAGTTTGTGTTTGGTAGCAATCCCTCAGCACCAGGGAGGCTTATCCCCAGGAGTCAAGTCCCACACTGGGGGGAAGGTAATGCATTTATATGTTGAGTTTAGCTTTGAGAGAGGCCACATTTAAGCAATAAGGAGGCTCTCAAGAGACAACTCTTAGGCACCCACCAACATTAGTTTAATTTTCCAATGTCTTCTTAATATCCTTTATCTCTTCCTTCACTTCATTAAGTTTTTTCATGATAATTGTTTGGATATCTTGTTTAGTTGTTCCACATTCTGCAGCTCATCCTGTTTTTTAGTCTATTCATTAGAATGAGCCATATCTTCCTGTTTCTTAGTATGGTTTGTTGTTTTTTGTTTGTCTCTATGCATCTGTTTAGCTTGATGGGCTTCTTCAGATAGTTAGCTTCTCTTTCTACTCTAGGGTTTCATATTGTTTTGTTTTGTGTTAATATTCCTCTTTGACAATTGGTTCCACTTATTTGATATCCTTGTAGTTGTAAATGTTCCTCCAGAAAAAATTAAGTCCATAGAAAAAGAAAGAGATGAGAAAAGAAAAAGAACAAAATAGTAAAAGAAATAGATGGAAAAGAACCCCAAAAGAACTGGGAAATAAAGGAAAAAATATACATGTAGTAAGAGTGAAAAATCATAAAAGTGAAAAGGATTCAGAGTAGAAAATGTAGAATTAAAAATGAAAGGTACAGGACAAATAGAAGAAAATAAAAGAACAGAAAGATGAAAAGAGAAAGAATATGTTGACCAAAGAAGAGAAGGTGGAATGAATGAAAAGAAGCAAAAAGGGAAAATGAAAGCAGGAAAATACTTAAATAAATAGAGGGAAAAAGAACAAAGAACAGAAAAGCAAAAACAACAAGAACAACAACATCAACAACAAAAATAAATAAGTAAACAGAAAAAAACAAGCTTCCCTCTCAGTCTACTAGCAATCTTCTCAGCCTGCCACTACTCACCTATCACCTTGCAGCCTGCTCACCAGGTAATGTACCCTGGTCTAGAGAAAAATATAAGGAATAAAATATTAAAAATAACAAATCAAATAAGCCTAAGTCAGTCTATTTTCCCTTTCTGAAGGCAGCTTGTCCTTTAACTCCTGCTCCTTATAGCTCCTGGGGTGCCTCTGCCCACACTCCTGTCATTCAGGCTTGTTAGGCATTTTTTAGGTGGTACTGGGGATTGAACTTGTGACCTTGAATATGTGAAGTAGGAATTTGACAACTGAGCTTCACTCACTTCACCAGTTAGGTTAGGCTTCTGAAGGCTTCTGAAGGCTCCTAATCTGCCTCTGCTCACCTTTTTTTCCCTCAGGCCACTTTGGCTTCTGATGTATTGCATGTTGCCTCTCTAGGCTTTCCATTCTCCCAGGCAGTTAGGTGCCTCTCAGACCACCCACTCACTGACCCAGACCACCTGCTCACTGACTCAGTTCCTCTCTCTCCCAGGACTGGAATGTGTGGCAGCCAGCCTGATCAGTTACCTACTTCCCTTTCCATGGAGCTGTTTCAGCATTGGCTTGCTTCACTTTATTTTTTTTTCTGGTCTGCCTGCCCTATCTCACCTCTTCCCTACACCTCTCTCCCCCTGTGTTGGCTGGGCCCCAGTGTCCTACACCTATTTGCCCTGCAGCTAGCCCACCTCAAGGGCCTGCTTGGTACCTTGATGCTACCCTGTTCACCTGTGGCCAGATGACTGAACTCACAACCATCCCCAGTCTATAGGAATGATGAATGAGGTGGATCTCTTTAGTCCCATGCCACTCCCATTGAAAACAATGGCACAACCCCACCTGAACTGGAAAGGACTGTGGGCCACAGCAGACTAAATTTGTTGACCAAAAGCTGAATCAACTTTAAACTTCTTCCCACTCTTTCCCATTTCCTGAGGAGGTGGATCCCTGTGGCCACCCTCTCTCCATATTCCCTGACCAGAGGGCAGAGAATTCAATCTTTCTGCTTAGAATGGAGGGGGAAGGGCATTGCAAGCTGCAGCTGCAGTTTTTACTCTTGGAATTTCCATTGAGATTCTTTTCCTTTGCCCCTCTCTTCTGGTTGGTGTCCAGTCTTCCTCTTGTGTCTTAAACCCAAGAACATTTTTCCCAGGCCATTTCTTCCTGTACTCTATTTTTCAGGGAGAGAAGTGAAATCTGTGTCACTTAATCCACCATCTACCCCAAAGTCTCAACTGTTAATTTCCACTAATTGTCGGCTGATTTTACTATTGTTCTCTACAGTGGTCTGGGGTATAAATCTCTTCATAGGAAATCCAATGAAATTTGGCCTCCTTTCAAGGGATTGTTCTGAGATCAGTATTTGAGATTTGTTCTGACTCCAGGAGAGTTCCTCCCAGCTGCCTCATGCCACAGTATTTTGAAAAACTAGCCAATCTTCATTTTAGACAATATTTCCTGTGAATCTTTCAATCGCTTCACAATCATTTTTTATCATAACCTACACTGTTTTTTAATAACACCCATAGGCTTGAATATCTCCATAAGATGTTCCAAATGATGCCTGCTATCTTGGAAAGGTATTCAGAACTCTGTTTTTTAGTCTGCTTCTACGCTCAGAAAAAATATGAGTCATGGGTCTGGAGCCTGGGGTGGTGATGACATCTTACTTTCCTCTGTGTAGACTCAGTTCAGAACTGAACACATAATGGAGGAAACTGCACCCTTGGGACTCTTGGTCTTCCCACTCTAGTATGGAACTGCCATTTTATGAGCCTATAACCCCTTTATTCTCAGCAGCAGTGTGCTGATGAGGGAACCTCCTGTGAGTGGGATCTAGCAGAAGAAGGGAGCCTCACTTCTTGGCTGCACTTGCATCTTATGTAAATTCTGCAGCAGATAGCTGGACACAGGATGAGAAATACTGATGCCCTGCCCCTTTGGATACAATCTGAGCTTTGACTTGGACCCAAGTGAGAAAAAATGAATCTTATTTCTTGGCTGCACCACTATGGATTAGAGGTTCAATCACCCTGAACTGAGAAGGTGAGGAAGAGTGCATGAAAGATGACAGACTCTAAAAGTTTTTATTTAGTTTTAGTATATCATCTTAAATAAAGGCTTCTTGATTTGCTGTATGCACTTAGGAACCTTTCTAGGTATTTAATTAGTATGATTTGGAAAAGTTACACTGGGGATCTAATTGGCAGAGCTCCTTACACTTTCATGGCAAAAGTGAAACTCAGTTTTGTCAGTTAAAAATTATATTTTAAAATATCATATGACTATTAACACATGTATAGATGCAGACAGCCACCACCACAAAAAGAGCAGAAGAGTTTGCATCTCACCCAAAATTTCTTCATGTTATTCCTTTATGGTCATGCAGACAACCGCCATCAAATCTTAGCAACCATTAATATGTTCTTTGCAAAAATGTCATATAAATCCAGTAATAGATCAGGAATCTTTTGGAGACTGGCTTTTTACACTCAGCACAATGCCTTTGGAATTCATTGTGCTTGTTCAGCATAGTTTTATAGCTGTGTTGCATTCCATTTAATGGATTTATTAAATTTATATATTCACCTGTTGTTAGATATTTTTGCTCCATCCAGTTTTTAATGAATAGCAATAAAAACTCCTAAAAACTTTTGCTTTTCTGTGGGACTATGTTTTTATTTTCCTGGGCAATATAGTGAATTCATTTATAACTTTGTAAGAATAATTCAAACTATTTTCTAGATTATCATTTTGTCTTCCGAAAACCAATGTGTAGAATTTCTATTTATTCTGCATCTTCACACACAGTACTGAATATATATATATATTTATATATATAGCCTAAAGACTATGGCTTTTCATGTGTTTATTGGCAATATTTATGTCCTCTTTAAGTGTCTGTTCATGTCTTTTGCACAGGTTTTTAATCAATTGTTTGTTTGTTGCTGTTGAGTTCAAGAATTTTTCTATATTCCAGATACAATTTCTGACACACATATTCATTGCCAGTTTGTATGTAAGTAACTTGTGCATATGTAGCTGTTTTTGTTTTTCATTTATTTTCATTATCTTAACATAGCCTTTCATAGAATGAATTTTTTATAATTTTGATGAAGAGCAAATTATTCATTTTGGTTTCAAATTATATTCTATTTATATATAATAGATATACTGATGTCTTTGGTGTGCTGACCTCATGTTCTCCAATCTTGCTAAATTCACTTATTAATTCTAGGAGATTCTAGGAGATCTAGGAGATTCCTTGATAATTTCATCATTACCATTCAGGGTCCATTAAAATAAGAGTATTTTTATTTCTTACTTTCAAAACTGGATGCTTTTTGCCTGTTATTCTTGTTCTTGTACATTGGTACTACTTCTGAGTATAATGTTAAGTAGCAATGTTGAGTCTGGACATTCTTGATTTCAGTGGAAAGCATTCAGTATTTCACAATTACATGTGAGGTTAACTATTTCTTAGATGCCTTTTGTGAGATTGAGGAAGTTTCTCTTTTTAGTTTTCTGATGGATTTTTTTCATTAATGAATATTAAATATTATCAACTGCAGCAGTTCATCATTGAATGTGAGTATGTCATTTATCTTATTTAGGAGAAAATATGTTGTATTGAATTGAGTGATTTTCAAATATTCTTGGACAATGGAGCAAATTTCACTGCAGCTATTTTACTCTTGCCTGGTGTACAGTGTTAATTGGGTTTCTTATAATAAAGCATAAAGTCTTCTGATTTTACTAACTCCCCACAATCTTTGCTATTAACTGGGGTTTTTATTATATTTATACATATTGCAACTATTGATACAGGAGGTTTCAGTATTAATATATAAAATTTAGCTATTTTTAATCATCTTTCATTTTTCACTTATTTTTTACTAATCAAGTATTTATTTTATTACTTCATTTTCTTTCACCTTTTAGTTTTTGCCATTGTTTTCATAATATTTAGTGTCATATTTTAGTGGTTATCCTAGGAATTATAATATGTCTGACTAAATCAATACAGTTTATTTGAAATTCATATATTTATCATGTCCCTATGAATGAAAAATCTTATAATATTTTAACTGCATTTTCCTTTTCTTCTTTTTTCCCCATTGGAGTCATATGCTTTACATTTCCATATTTAAGAAATCCAGAAGGTAATGTTGTTGCTTCACACATCATTTTCTTCATATATACCTTTTTTTGTTGTTGTTCTTCATTGTTTCTTGCACCACTGAGTTCTTATTTGAGACACTTTTTCTTCCATCTAAATAACTTTCTTAAGTGTTTCTTGAATTTTGTTCTACTGAGAATGAATTATTCTCATCAAAAAATATATAATTTCACTTTTATTTTGAGTAATATTATGATTTGTTTAAATGCTTAAATAGATTCAGATGGAAAGTCAAATATAATTCTTATTATCATGACTGCATGATAATGTATTTTTGCCTCTGGTTCCTTTTAAAATTTTCTTATTGTTTCTAGTTTTCAGCAATTCAAATATTTTAGGCACAGATGTGATTTTTTTTTTGTATTTATTATCTTGTAGGGTTTCCTGTATCTGATGTCTTTTAACAAAATATTAAACAATATCCCTTCAAATACTTTTCCCATAATGTTACATCTCTTCTCTCTCTAGGAATCTTTTAATACATACCACAAAAGGCCAACTTTTCAGTCATTCTACCCACATCTTTCACTTTCCTAGAACTCTGAAAATTTCTTCTGGGAAATACTGGATATGCATTTCAGCTTACCTAATTTCCAATTGCTACTTGAGTCTTAAACAACAACAACAAAAAATCCTGCTTCTTTCAAACCCCCCACACACATATCTTTTCACCACTCCTTCAAAAAATCCCTTAGTATATGCAAAGTATTTGAAAATAACTTTGATGATAAAGAAATCAGCAATTGTCAGCTCACTTAAGAAAAGCTATTCATTCTTCAGATTTTAAATGCATTTAGTTTTATTGTTTCTACAGCTGTCTGATAATTTAAAACATATACTTTAAAAAATCTCTTCTCTAGTCATTGTTTTCCTCACAAGATGCATTACATATTACCTGGAAAATGATGTCCATATTATAATTTTTATAAATTTCTATGTATGCACTTACAGCTTGAGTATTTCTTTCTTAATAGTTTCTTGTAGTACTTTTCAGAGTAAATAATGTTTCCCCAAGCATTACATATCAGGAATTCTAAAGTATGTTTTTTTTGGGGGGGGGGGGGCAGAATAACTAATATTCATAGTTTCATTAATCTTCAGTGGAAGGTTTTGTCTTGTTTTCCATTTTTGCTTTTTAGTTGGTAAAAGTCTGGATTATTGGTGTGTCTAATTCATATAATCCATAGATCTGTTCCCTGACTAGAAAGTCAATTTCCACATAGGCTAGTACAAAAGTCATGCTTTATTTGTTTGAGACTTTGAAAATTACACACCTCTTTCATTTGTTTCCTAGACATGAACTTTGTAAAATTGTAACCTATTTCAACAAACTTTATTTAATTTTATTTGCTTCAATGTACTTAAAACAGTTTACATATATTATTTATGTGTTAAAATGCTTGGCATACTTGTTTCATTTGATAAATTTTCCTAAAACGAAGACATTAATCCCAATAAAGAGTTGAAATCCAAATGTGATAAAATCCTTACTATACAAAAACTTTGGCATTGATGTTACTCTGTTCAATTTCACAAACTAATGGCTTGCCTTAGTTAATAAAAAGATCCATTGTGGGATGAAAAATAAAACTTTTGAAAAACAATTTATGTATGAACTTTTAAAGAGGTTTCTAGACTTTCAATTCTTTATAAAAATTATGCTCTTCTTCAATCTTAAATCATGATTTAAATTTTCATTTTAAACAAAAATTTGAGCATCATAAAGCATAATGACATTATTTTGTAGTAATATTATAGAATATATCATATTTTTAAATTAAATTCAATAAGTAAATTCACAATATTTTGTTATATTTAAATATTGTTTCCTTCTTTCTTTTATATTAAAAACTTTAAAATTTGATTTTCTGTCATCATCAACATCTACAGTCCCCTTTTTTTGAACTACTTACTTATCACATATCCATGCCCACTACTTAGGTATGATATTAATTATGCAATTTCCTAAGCAGGAAATTAAAGATATGATGCACAGTACCCACACATCACTACATCCTTATAGCAGGGTCTATTTTTTTCATTCTATATTTGTTCCAAAATAATCTTTAACTACTACAGAAATTTACAAGAAGCAGAAATATAGTGTTTATATACCAAATGAAAAATAAACATTAGAATAATTGTAAAAATGGTTTGGAAGATTTTCACTATACATGTCATGTGACATCTTCATAATTCCTCAATGACACATCAGTATGCCTCAGCTACCTAGGTGGGAAGTTCTGTCATGGGTGACCTCATTTACAACATGTGTAGTTCTTACTCATTGTAACCCCATATGAAAACTGAATCTCCAAACATCCCTAACACAACATGCTGATAAGATAAAGTTAAAGTCATTACTTATTACTGTTCAGGGAACACCACTCCAGAGTCTTGCCAATATCTCAGAAGAGAGAAGGCAAGTTCAGAATTTTCTGAGACTTAGTATTATATAAGGAAGATCTTTTAAAGTGAGTGTAGAGTGGTGTAGATTTGATTAAGATTGGATAAGGATCAGAATAAAACAGTGCAGGATTGGTGGAAACCACAGGATCTGGATTTTGAGGAAAAGGATTAAAGTGACATTAGGGCTAATCTCTCTATGGATGTTTTCCTTTGAAGAATTGGTAGGTCTATTGGGAATTTTCTGCAATGGATAATCAAAACTGGCCTCAACAAAAGACTCCTGGAAAAATATGGTCATGCCAATGAAGAGAACAAAATGGCAAAACAACACTAATGAAGACAGAGGAAGAGCAAAATCAGGCCAATATAGTCAGTAAGGGTTGTTTTCTATTCTGAGTGTAATGTTAGAGAGTGTAGGTTCTCATCCTTAAAATAATTAACTTCATTTTGATCATAATATTTAAGAATTTTACTTAACCAATATTTGTGTCTAAAACAATGAAATAGCTACCATAATTTTATGTATAAATGTTAGCTGTTATGAGATGGACATACATGTCTTTCACTGATTTACTTTTGTGTCTGTTTCTGATGCATATATTTGTTTCCTTTGTTTTATCTACTTATTTTGAAAATACTATATGAAGTTGAAATTGTTATGGATTTTAAATTCAAATTAATTCCTCATAATTCTAGTTCTAAACATTCATTATAACTTATATTTTTAATTTAATTTCTATGAGAGTTCTGATGACTAATCCGTTCTACAAGAATAATGGAGCATTGCTTTCCTCCACTGTATGGATTTGATTTGTTGTTTCTTCTAAATGAGAAAATAAATTCCAATTGTTCACATGTTTTGTGGTAAAGACTGACACTAAAATCCAATTTTAAATAAAATATCATTGACTTCATACAAGCATGATCAAGCTATATATTTTACAGTTTATATGGTTTATAGTTTATATAGCATTATCCTTACAGCTTATAGGTTTCTGTATATTAATTCAAAAACAGTTTCCCTAAGGCTCTCTCTTTCACTAGGTATCAATGTAATTGAGAAAATCTTGGCTTTTCCTGAAATTCTTGCTTCAAGAAGAATGGGTGTCCAAGGATTATAATCCCAGGAATGAATATCCAGGAATAGATAAAAATAATTCATTGTCTTTAGGGTTTTTAAAGAATATTTTTGGCACCTAAAATATGCCTCTGTATGTTATTCTTTAATAAAATTTTGCATATTTTACCCCAGACCTTGAAGTTTTTCTGTATATTCTGTGTGAAGACTGTGACATCTGACCATGTTCAGTCAGGAGCTGTGGTGTCCATTCCTGAAAAATATTAGTATCTCTTGATAAATCTCAGCCAACTGTTAATATTCCTCCCCGGACTTTCTTTGACTCACTGTTTTACAACTTCTTAATAGACAGAAGCAGGTAAAAGATTTCCAGTGGGAAAGCCCCAGAATTAAAATGCCTTTTAATATTCAGAAAAGCTAGTTTATGGTCAAATTATGATGTAAAATTTCTGGACTAAGTCAAGAAGATACTAAAAATTATGATTAAATGACTTCCCTTAAACCCTTTTCTAGCTGGTAACATGTTTAGAACAAAAGAATAATGTCTTAATTATAAATGTGAGATATTGAGGAAAGGAAATCATATATTTCCATCAATATGCAGAAGGAATACCATCTCTGCATACGGCATGACTCTATGATCTGATTCTGTTCATTCAGTCATTTTCTGGAATTTTTTCTTGTATATTTGCTTGGATTCTGGAGGAAGAAGGATTGGAAGGACCAGATGGATTAAGAGATTTGGTATAGTACAAAAAAACAAAGCATCCCCCAACTCTTGCTGTCATTTCCTTAAATCAAACAACTGGCTAGATTCAGCAAATAACTGAGAATCATTAGATCTTCAAATCAGTACAACTATATCTATCTGACATTCCCTCCTTGAGAACATGTTTCTTTGATCATAATCAAAGCATTCTGTAGAAGTCATGTGCACCCCACATGCAAAGATAAACATCTTTATATTATATACCTTTTATGTTGAGCAAAACTTATAAAAAGACCCAAGAAGTTCACAGTTGGTGTGGTCAAATGACCTTGGAAAATGCTACCTCCTCTTACTGCCGAGCATGATGGCCTCATATAAGTCCCCTAAATAAATGTTCATTACTTACTAAGCTGGACTTGTCAATCTTTCATTTGATGTATCCCTCTCAGTTTGGCAGGGAGCTGCACTTTTACACAGCTCCTTACCATACTCTGGAAAATTAACATAGTTTCCAGGATTCATCACACCATCAGATTCCAGGGTAGGGAATCTGCAGGAGAAATATTAGGGTCATCTTCTATATCTATATGGAGAGAGGTTGCCTAATTGCTTGACTGCTATAGATCTCCACATAAGTATGGGCATGCCCTAAAAAAGCTGGAAGGAATAGAGCATGTATTCTGTAGCAATTTGGCAGTTTGATGAAATTTTGAATTTCAAAAATATATGTTGGATTATGCTTGTAAACTGGTCTGTTAATCTGGGTATGATTAAGTTATGATTAAGGTGTTGACTGGGCAACTTCAATAGGGCATTGAGCTCTACCCCTTGGTGAGTGGAGTCATCCAGATAAAAGACACAGCAAAGTACAGTGTTGAAGAAGTTTTGATGTTGGAGTCTTGAGCTGGAGCCCCAGGAAGTAAGACAGCTTGGTCATGAGGAAGGAGAGAAGGCCCCAAGATAGAGATGAGCCATTCACTAGAAAGTTCACAGCTGGCCTTGTGGAGAAAAGCAAAGCCTAGAAAGCCTCATTGCCTACAGCTGACTTTGTGGAGGAAACAGAGGAGCTAAGCCCAGAGAGAAACACAGCCTTGGAAAGAGAGGAGCCCAAGAAGTCTGAATCCTGGCAAGTGTTTGCAGCTGTCTTGCTCCAACACTTTGGACTTTGGTGAGGGAAGAAAGGCAACGGACTTTGTTGAGGGCAGAAACTTGTGCTTTATGACCTGGTAACTGTGGACTTGTACCCCAAATAAAAACCCTTTATAAAGACCAACTGATTTTCTGGTATTTTGCATCAGCACCCCTTTGGCTGACTAATACATATTCCAAGAACAAAACGTTATGAAATTTAACAAAGATAGTATGTGCACTCCCACAGTAATTGGCTGGCCTTTGTTATGGGTGGTAAAGTTAGCCTTGAGCAGATTGTTTCAAGAAAGACAAAGAAATTCTCAGATTGTTGTAAGAAAATGTCTGCAGAATGGTTCTGTAGAGTAGACTCCTTTATGCTATTTTGGCCAGGATGGCTCTCTAAAACCAGCAGCTGATCCAGCTAAATTTCTACTTTGAGAAATGCCTCCAGGTATAGAGAAATAATTTGTATACATTCTTACCTTATTGCCCATGTCAGATTAAAATATATCCCACTCTATAGAGAAGACCCAAAAAGATAAAAATTTTAAATGCTCCAACCAGTAATTGAAATTTACAAGGAATAAGTATATTAGTACAGTAACTGAGGGAAATCCCCTCAGCTTTCCTTACAGGACAAGTTGAGAAAAGCCAGTATTTCAAAGGCAAAGGACACTACTGGGAACTCGAGTGGATAATGGTCAATTAGAGCAGAGTTAAAATAAAAAGGTAAGATCCCTTCACCCACCCCTCAAGGGATAGGAGACATTCTTAAGAAATTAGAAAGTCCTAAGTACAGTTGGGTGGTAACTGACAGAAACCTGGATTCAAATGACTTTTGGAAAGGGTGCTTTGTACTGAATTACAACCAAAATATTTAAAGTATAGCTTCCTGAATATATTTCCCTTGCTAAAACCTGTTAACCAAATAATGCCCACATGATGTTTTCTCAAATTTTTTTTTTGCATATGAAAGTGTTTCTAAGATAAAGCTTACATATTCCAGACAACACTGATCCCAGAGGAGGACTTAAAAGGTATAAAATACTAGAGGGATATTTGGATGATGGAAAATGCAAAGCCACACCAAAAAGAGTGGTAATTTTTAGTCAAATTACTGAGTTTTATAAGTTGTTTTGTATGCCTAACTTTCTATTCATATTTGTCTGTTTGTTTGGTGGATATCTTGATACCTCCAGATGGCAATATCAAGTTACAAATGATAATTCTTAAGAGAGCTCTATTCAAATTACTAAAAAGAAAATAAGCACACACTCACAAACACACATGTAAATGAATACTCCTGGAGACCCAAATTACAAAAGCTGAGCTTTGGTGCTGTTTAAAAATTATAATCTAAATACTCAGATCTTGGTCAATTAGGTTTTTTCATGATGAAAAGGGTATATAGAAATCTGAATAGAGAAATTATTGGAAGAAAACAAGTTGTTTTTTGCTAGGCTCCTTGACCTACCCTTTCCACCAAGGCCATCTCCTAAACTTGACTGAACTCCAGGCACTCATTAAAACTCATTGGGGGAGCTATCAGGGAAAGGCTAGTTGCAGTAAGATGGGGATATCTGAATTTAGCTTAGAATTCTGTATAGTAGGCCTGGAAATTAGGAATGATTGTGAAAAAAGGAATGTTAGGGAATAAAACTCAGTTTGCTTAGTTAATCCTGTAATTCCACAATTTAATTCTCAACAGCCTTCAAGTGAGACTATTTAATAATCCAATTGCCAAATTTCTTTGTGTAAATAAAATGTTCTTGCAAGCTATGGAAATTTTTTAATAAATTATGAGTGAAACAATTTTTAAAAAATCATAATATATATTCCAGAGTCTGATAGTCAATATGCTTTTGAGGTTGTTCACAAATTTAGAATATTATAGAAAAGAGATTTTACCCTGTTATGGAGGAAGAGAAAAATATTTCCTGATTAACTATAATTGTTTAAGTTTTATTCAACTGAAGTATAATCTCCAAAGGTTTACACACATACTAATAAAATAAATTAACATTATATTTATTAGCTCCATAAGATGGTTAAAATGATAAATTTTTAAAATGAAATTAAGTTAAAGAAGGGAATGAAGATCTGTCCTAATGTGAAATGACTAATTTTTCACAGAACCGAGTGACGTAGGATAAGATCTGAATGGATATAAAAAGTTGTAGAGGGCTTATGAAAGTAAATTTAGTTTGTTGCTGACTAAAATTTAATAGACTTATTTAAAGTTTAAATTTGTCTTAAGGTGAAATAACTATTCTATATGGTTATAAATGGTTATAAGAGGTTATAGGAATGTATAGGTAGTAGGAATTTATAAACGCATTTCCAAACATAAAGATCTCAATGTAAATGGCTCATTCCAGGAAGCCATTATTAAGTAGAAGTCTATGAGTTGATAATGATAAATAGTAACTTGATAGCATAGAAACCTGTCAGATGCCACCTCAAGCTGTTACGATAGTTACAAATTAGAATTTGTTTGCTGAACAGTGTACTGATCCAAAATTCAAGTTTGATTTTTCTCTCTGTTAGAAAAATGCATTTTTCTTAAATTGCTGGTCTATTTTGAGTAGAAGGAAATAAAATTACTTAAAAAAAAATCAATATATAAAGTACAAAGAGATTGTTCTATATCAGAATGGCTCCTTGTACTTCATGTTGGACTTACCATATTCTTAATGGTTTATAATAATAATAACAAATACATATATATAAAGCTGAATACTTTTATAATTTATCTGTCACTGTGATAAAGCCTTGTTTAAATATCATGTCCAAATTTGCCAACTTTTAATAGTTGAAAGAAACCCTTAAGATTATCTTTAATTTCAAACTATTACAAAGAATTTATTATTTCACATTATAAAAAGTGAAGTGATAAAATATATACATTTATGAAAATTCACATATTCAATATACATGTGTTTTAATTCATAATGGAAAAATCTGTGCCAAAACTTGGAATTTGTTGGAGCTCTTTTGTTAAAATATATTTGAAACAGTTTAGGGTCTGCTTAACTGCATAAGCAGAAAACTACTGCTTTCAGTTCTGGCTAAAAACAGTAGGAACATTCCTGCTTTGCTCTGTTACTTACGGTTTCCTGCCTCTCCATTATCTCCTGCACAGCCTGGAACTTTCTGAGACCGTGCACATACACACTGACCTTGTGTTTCATTTAAAGAGAATAAAAACTCTTACAGGAACCAGCAACAGTGAATAGTTCCTTTAGCTGTTCTCCCCCTTGCCTCTCTCAACCTTAGTGTTCAGAGTAATTCTTTGTGCCATTGTGGGTTCTGCTGGGCAGATCCCTGCAAGACTTTGCAGGATGGATTTCTGCAAGTGGTGACCCCAACCAACATGATTTGGAGCAGGGATGCAAATCAGCACATTAAGGAGTAGTTATACTTGTCTGGACTAAAACTGAAACTAATCTTCCCAAGGTAAGGGAACAGCAATGCCCACTGGGGATACTTGCCAACTTGTCTAGTACAGTGAGGGGTTTCTAAATCTTCATGGGACTGAGAATTTCCAAAGAACAGGATATTTTTGTAAAAAACAATACAACTCTTAAAAGCAGCTGATTGCACAGTTCACAAAGGTCAATTGTGCTCCTTATTACAAACGATTCAAAAGTATTTTCCTTGGTTTTCTAAAAGTGGAACTTTAGATTTGGAATTATGGGAGCAGGTAGGAAAAAATTTAAAAACCAAATATGAGCAAGGAGAAAAATTTACCATTTCTACCTTAATAACCTGGAACATAGTGAAAGCAGCCTTGTGTCCACTGTATACATCTCATCCCACAGTTCCCTCAGAGGAGACCCCAGTTAAAGACCTTATATCCCATGAAAAAGAATAAACACCTTTTCCTCCTCTAACCCCCAGTCTTTTTTGAACATCAAAAACGTTGGTCAGCTATACAAAAGTGCTTAAAAGAAGCCATAGAGATAGGAGAATGTCATACGTTCCCTGTAATCCTCCAACATGGGCAGCTAAAGCATGATTCACTTCCCTATGCAGTCTTTAAAGAGCTGTGTAAAAACATTATTGGAAATGGGTTTCACAATTCCTTCACAAAGGGTATTTTAGATGCCATTGCTGGTAGCTATTAAATGTGCCCCTGGGATTGGAAAGTTCTTGTAAAATGTATTGTTACCCCAGCTCAATTTAGTGCTTGGCAACTAGAATATCAAGAAGGCAACACTCAACAGGCAATTTGTAATCTTGACCAGCAAATACCAATTGGAGCAGACATGCTTTTAGGCACAGGACTCTTCTTTGAACATTGTGTTCAAGCCCAACAAGATCAACGGGTATTTAATCAATGCTCAAAAATCAACATACAGGCCTGGTCCCAGATTTCTGAAGATTAAAACAAACAGGGCTCCTTTGCTACCATCAGACAAGGAGCATCAGAATCATATTTGGACTTCATTAATAAATTACAAAATAATATTACCCACCAGGTTGAAAATTCAAAAGCCGCAGATGCATTGATCCTTCAACTGACTTATGAAAATGCTTACATCTACTGCCAGCAAGCAATGAGAAGTATTTGAACTACTGTTCAATCTATAGGAGAATTTATCAAAGCATGTCAAAATGAAACCTTTAAAGCCCAGGCTCTAACAGCCATTTTATGCTCAACTCAAACCTGTTTTAAATGTGGAAAAGAAGGACACCTTAAAAAGGAATGTTATCAAGGACAGTCCAGGTCCAAATTTCTGTTTACCGACTCCCCGATGCAAAAGAGGAAAACATTGTGCAAAGCAATGCTGCTCTAAAATTGACAAAGATGGCAATCTTCTTTGGGGAAATGGGAGGAGGGGCATCAGCTCCAGTGCCCCCAAAATCTTTCGGAGCAACTCCCGTTATCCAACTCTCAAACCCCCAAAGAGCAATCAAGTTTATTGGAACCAAACCACAGAAGAGTCTCCGATCTCTGTACAGCCATGAGTGGCAGTGCCGGATTTGACCTCATCACTACAATGGAACTAATATTAAAAGAACAAGATTCCATTTATTTAACCCAAGGGTTAATAGGTCTTCTCTTAGAGAGGTCCAACCTTACTATTAAAGGAATAAAAATTCTTCCTGGAGTAATAGACTCTGACTACCAAGGAGAAATAAAAATAATGTTACAGGCTTCCTATTTTCATATAATTCCTGCCGATACAAAATTGCCCACCTCCTACTCCTTCCATACCATGTTCTGGGAGCTCAAAATAAAGATAGAGAAAACCAAGGATTTGGTAGTACTGGGGATAAAGATACTTATTGGACCACATCTATACAATTTCAAAAGCCCTTGCTTCAAATAAAAATACAAAACCAATCATTTCTAGGCCTAATTGATACAGGAGCTGATATTTCTATCATTTCTCAAAAGCAGTGGCCTTCAAATTGGCCTGTGTTTCAAACTAGCCTTGCTGTAACTGGAGTAGGAGGCCCCCAAAGCCCTCTACAAAGTTCTAAAACTCTTCAGTGCATAGGCCTTGATCAACAAAAAGGATACATACAACCACATATTTTACCACTCCGCATGAACTTAGGGGTCAATACTTGCTAACCCAATGGAATCTTACTCTAAAAATTTCCCCTTTTCCTAGAGGCCACTGTTTGAAGTTCTTCCCTGCCTTTAAATTGGCTTTTTTCCAAACCAGTTTGGGTTGAACAGTGGCCACTAAAAGGGGAAACATTACAGCAAGCACATTTACTAGTAAAACAACAACTTGAAGCAGGACATATAGAGCCATCTAATAGTCCCTGGAACACACCTATTTTTGTTATTCCTAAAAAAACAGGCAAATGGTGCCTTCTTCATGACCTTTGTCAAATTAATGCCATCCTTCAACCCATGGGTTCCCTTCAGTTAGGTTTACCTAATCCTACCATGATTTCTAAAGACTGGCCCTTGTCAGTAATTGATTTAAAAGATTGCTTTTTCACCATTCCACTCATAGTCTAAGACAAGGAAAAGTTTGTTTTTTCACTGCCTGCCATTAACAATCATGAACCCCTAACTAGATACTGTGGAAAGTCCTGCAACAAGAAAAGCTCAATAGCCCTACCATGTGTCAATATTATGTCTTTCAAGCTTTACGCCCTACTCCTTCTGCCTTCCCACAAGCATGTATTTATCAATACATGGATGATATCTTATTGCAGCCCCCTCAGAAACACCTTTAACAAAACTCTGTAAACATCTCCAAAATTCTCTTACCTAAGCCAGTCCCCAAATAACCCCTGATAAAGTCCAATTAGCTCAAGCTTGAAAATATTTAGGATATGTCTCATCATTTAGGATGGTTAGGCCAAAAATAGTAATGCTAGATGCCACCAGTGTGAAAGCACTTAATAATTTACAAGAGGTGTTTAGTAGCCATAAATTGGATAAGAACCAGTTTAGGCATTCCCACCTGCCAATTACAACATTTATTCAATATCCTAAAAGGAGATGCTGATCTTAATTTCCCTTGACCTTTAACCCCATCAGTGCTGAAGGAACTTGAGCAAGTTAACAATGCCAGTCAAAAAAGACAATTAAGCTGCAGAAACCCTCAGATTCCAATTAGATTATTCCTTTTCCCCACTGCCTTAACTCCCACAAGATTATTGTACAGCTACTCCCACAACTTGGATGTTTCGAATGGATTTTTCTGTCCCACACTCTTCACAAAACTATTGCCCCATATATTCACAATTTAACCCAAATTTTATTCAAATGTCACTTTCACTGTCAAAAATTTATCAGTTTTGACCCAGATATCATTCATGTCTGCCTTTCACAAGATTATTTCTAACAAACCCTTTTTAATTCAATGGAACTACAAACTGCCATGGCAGATTATTTAGGGCAAATTGTTTTCTCTGTACCTGCTGATAAATTACTTCAACAACTCCCCATCTTAAATCTCAAACCTCTTCATATTATTAACCCTACCCTATTTCCAATGCAATTAACAATTTTCTTGATGGTTCAGGGAAAACCTTTAAAGCTGCCATTATGTGGCATGAACAACTGAAATGGTCCCATGCAGTTACCAAAAACCATAAATCAACTCAAAGAGTGGAAATGGCCACTGCAATTATGGCATTAACACAATTTTCCTCTCAGCCTATCAACATCATTTATGACTCTGGCTATGTAGTCTATACTCTTCAAAACATAGCAAAAGCATTTATAAAACCCCTGTGAGATCAAGAATTATATTCCCTCTTTCTCAGTTTACAATCCTTGCTAGACCAACATAAACATCCCATTTTTGTCATCCATATCCTTTCCCACTCTAGGTTGCCTGGACCCTTAACAGAAGGAAATCAACAAGCAGACCCCCTCTAGGAGTAACTTTAGCATTTCAACAGGCCCACATCTCCCATGAATTTTACCATCAAAATGCTAACTCCCTAATCAAACAATTTGCTTTAACCCACTCACAAGCCAAACAAATTGTAGGAGCCTGTCCCAATTGTCAGCAATTTACTAAACCCTGCTTAACTCCAGGAATTAACCCCCGAGGTCTTTTACCCTATCAAATTTGGCAAACTGCAGTTCCTCATTACCCACCTTTTGGGCATATGTACAATTTACATGTGTCCCATGACACATTTTCAGGTTTCATTTATGCCATCCCTGGAGAAAGCACTAAACACTTTAAAACCCACCTACTAGAAACCATTAGTTATGTGGGCAAACCTAATACTCTGAAAACAGACAATAGTCCTGGTTACAGCTCTCTAGCAGTCAAAACTTTCACACAACAATGGAATATCACACATAACACTGGTATCCCTTACAACCCTACAGGACAAGCCATCATTGAAAGAACTCACCAAATTCTCAAAACCGATTAAAAAACAAAAAAGGGGGAGTATGGGTACCTCTTCTAGAAATACAATAGGCTAATACTATATACTTTAAATTTTTTAAATTGTGATAAAGATGGCTTTTCAGCAGCTGAAAACATTTTTCCCCTCATCAGGAGAGTCATCAAACATGAGCCAAAATTTTGTATAAGGAAATGTTAGGAGATGGCTCTTGGAAAAGACCCTGTGACCTCATAATGTGGAGGAAAGGGTATGCTGTGTCCTTACTCCAACAGGCCCCTGGTGGCTGCCAGCAAAGAACATGAAGCTATACCATGAGCTGGAAGGATCACCTGTTCAACCCAATACCACAAATGGAGAAGATGATGATAGAGGAACAAAGGAACTCCTGGACACAGCCATGCCATAACACTAGCCAGGCTCAGGGAGTAACTTGGGGAAGTCTTAAACAATTAGAACAAAAGGCTAAAAATTGTGGGTCAAATCAGTAAACTTTATATTTCTGTTGGTATGTTGTAACTCATTTTGTGTTTGTCTGTTTGTTCAGTATCAGTGTATATTTTGATACCTCCAGATGGTAATATTAAATTGATATATAAAAATTACTAAAAGAGTTCTATTCAAATGGCCAAAAATTAAATAAGCCCTTATATTAATAAGTAAATATGGATACTAATTTGAAATAATAAAAATGGTTATAATCAAATTGAATTATTATTCTGACAAGCTTGTTTAATGTTAATGATAATGGTATGTTGTAAGAGGTTTGCTTGAAGACACCTTCCAAAATCATTTTGGTAAATAGAATGTGTTTTTATTATTTAAGGAAAAGAAAGTCTGTTTTATCAAAATAGATTCTTCTACTTTAACTTTATCATCTACTTGGTTAAGAGAAACAAGTCTTATCACTTTTAAAGGAACATAATGTTTGAATCTGCTTTTTCAAAATCAATTCCTAAAATGTATCTTTTTGTTTCAAAAAATGTTCTTTTACCTAGAAAAAGGTGAAGTACTAAAAATAGTTAAGTTCATTTAATATGTTATGAATTAAATAAAATATTTGAAACTGTTATACAATTAAAAGGAATTTTCTAACCTTATGATAATTAAAGTTGTATAAATAAAGTGTTCATATAAAAAACAGATTCCAACTCTACTGGGAGCAAGTGAAAATTAACTTACAAGGGGCTTTTTCCTCTTATCTATGGGGAGAAGTGCCTGCTCCTGGGCAGCATCTGGAACATCAATTGTTTCAAATACAAATTCTTAGACAACAAAATGTGTTTCAAGAACTCAATGATAATATATAATGATTAAATCTGTCTAATTAGTTTCAAGGCCTAAACATAAAAGTCTGGATAATATCTTTATTGGAATAATTATATATCTTGTTTTGTTGTCAATCCTTAGATTAATCTATCAGGCCCTTTCTCAAGTTCATTATGCTGAATGGAAATTCATCACCTTGGTTGAATCATGCTTGTGGAAAAACATTTTCTCATAGAGAAAACTGAAAAGCCTTATGTCTCCCAGCTTTACCCCAAGGTGTCCTTTCCTTCCTTCTCACCTCCCTACATATTTGCTTGGCTATGTGACCTTTTTCCTTCCTGCACACAGCTTTTTTTAGAATCTCCCCATCCTCTTGTTCCTACCATGACCTGGGAGTGTCTTTTACATGTCCCATACATGGGGTTGCCTTGTGCCAAGAGCCTGCAATCCCTAGGTTGAGAAAGCCTCCCTGCCCTGGATTTCCTGCTGAGATGGGCTTTCCCTCCCTGGAGAAGATACCTGGGTTCCCCAAGACTTGTGACCAGAGCCAGTGCCCCACCAGCAGGTGAGGGAATACCAAGGCAGGTGCTGGGTGTCGAGGCCATGGGGGCATAAGCTGTCAAAGAGACAGAACTAACCCTCTCAGGAGGCATTGGCCTTCCCTCACTTGCACATCTCACTTCACCCTGCTTGGCCTCAGAGAATGGCTGGTTAGCCAGTGATGGGTAAGAGTCCTCAGGGAAGGAACAACCTAAGAGAGGCAGAGAGGGGCCATCAGGAGAGAATTTGGGGGCCAACAGAGTTAGGGCACAGATCCTCTTCCCTTCTGAGGGAAGTCTTCTGCCACCATGGCCATTTTGATTCCCATGCCCAGCTCAGATTGGGAACCAGGTAGCAGACAGCAACCTGGCATTACAACAACTGCCCACTCACCACAGCTAACATTTTTTTTTTGCCATTTATTACCTTGAACCACCAGGAAAGGGGCAGCTGAAAGAAAGGGCTGTTTCAGGATGCATTTCCCCCTTCTTTTTCTTCTTTTTAAAAATACCTCATCAAACCCACTTTCTACTGCTGAACATTTAAACAACAAAACAAAAAAGGAGGAGATGTGAGAGCTCTTTGGTAAAACATCTTTGAAACAGTTTAGGGCATGCTTTACTGTGCAAGCAGAAAACTGCTCTCAGTTTCTGCTAAAAACAGTAGGTACATTCTTGATTTTCTCTGTTACTGAGTTACAGATTTCAGTCTCTCCATTATCTCCTGTGCAGCCTGGAAGTTTCTTAGCCCCTGCACATACACACTGACCTTGGGCTCTGTGAAAGGAATATAAAAACTGTGATGGGAATCAGCAAAAGTGAATAGTTCCTTTATATGTTGTCCCCCTCACCTCTCTCAACCTCAGTGTTCAGAGTAATTCTTTATGCTGTCATGGGCTCTGCTGGACAAACCCCTGCAAGTCTTTATAGGATGGATTCCTTCAGGAAATCATAATACTTTTGTAAACTCCAAAAACATTTAAATATGATGTTGTTTTGATAATGTTTTAAATTTTAGAATCACATTTTATTCTGATAAGAACTTTTATCATATCAAAATTCTGGTTTACAAAAGACTAAATTGTCCTAAAATACCGTGCATAATCACAGTATTTCTTTTGTAGGACTATTGTGAATGTGTAGACTTATGATTATTACTAAGGGAACAATTGCATATATAATAATCTTAAATCCAGTGTTAACTACGTCTTTTAGACACTTAATACTTGCAGCCATCCATTTTGCTTTTACCACTCTGAATTGTATTTTCAAAAGAAGAACCCTCATTGTTGAAAGTAAATGTACTCTTAGGGTGCAAATATTAGTGGTCCAATAGGCATGTGATCATATTAAGGTGGTGGCACTGGGAAGGCATGACTGGAAGAAGACTGCAATATACACAGATATTGATACTTCAACTGGAGTGATGACGAAAATGTACTCTAGAGCGTAGAGGTATAGTTCTCACTGTACTGTGTTTTCTACCTTGATTCCCCTCTCTATTGGGATTGACTTCACTCTCTCTTAGCTACTTGGGTTTCCAAGTGCATTTTAAGCTACTTTGTATTTTGGCATTTCACTTATGCTTTTGTTTGAACTGCTTTTCTTCCCAGACATTTCTGCAGGTATTTTTTCAATTATTCAAGGCCAAGTTTACAATTAACATTCTTCAGTACTGCCACCTTTCTTTCCTCATCTTTTCAGGAATTGACATTCTTTCTTTTGACATTGTTTCCATACTCTTCATTTAATACATGTAGGATTACATAAGAAAATGGAATTGCAATTTTAAAACATTTATGACACTGTTAACTTTCTACTTCTCCTTTCCCAGGCAATAGAAAAAAATGACTACTATTACTAAGTTTCAATTTTCTTATCTATAATATAAACAGGTTGTACTAAATTGTCATAGAACTTCTTATACCCTTATCATACTCAGGAACACATGCATGCCAAAACATAGATGCATACACACATGCATTACTGCACAAATGTGCATGCATGTGAATGCAATTGTATACAAGTTCTCACTTAGAAAAAGTCTCATGAAGAAAAGATGCCTACTGAGCTTTATTATAAATTTATTATAAATACTTTATCTATAATAGGATACATGCTAAAGGTAACATAATAAATTTTAAAATTCTGCTAAAAGTATGCATGATAAAGCATTAATGGCCACTGCAAGCAAGGATGAAAATTGTTTGTATTTCTATTTAACATGTCAGCTTAGAAGTATCTTTTCAATTATTAAATTCCAGTTAACCTGCGCAAAAAGCCTGCACTGTAGGCAGATATTGATACTTCAGCTGGAGTGATGATGAAAATGTACTCTAGAGGTAACTTTATTCAAGACCATATTCTCACTAAGAATAGAAACTACATTATAGGGCAGTTTATTTAAACTTTTCTTATTTTCAAATAGCTCAATGCCTCCATACATGTGTCTTCTAATGATTAAGTGTTAAGACTATATATTTTCAATTATAAAAGCAGACAAAATAAAGAAAGTAGTTAAATAGTAATACAAGTCTTAGAATTCAGAACACACAAAATAACCTTATTTTGTTCATTCCTATATTCTTTTTGTGCACACAATTTAAAAATTGATATCCATACACTCTATATGAATTAAATTTCTACTCACAACAATAGAATATTTTTGACCCAGAAATGGTAAGAAATACAAAACTATATAGCATTATAAACATGAAATTAATATTAAACTGCAACTTCACCCTTTGAAACTCAACATACAATATTATTTGATATATTTTGCATGGCCTTTTCATGCAAATTGTTTGTTTTATCTTACTGAAATCATATTGAAAATATTGATATTTATGTGTATATAAAAAGCACAATCATAACTTTTCTCTAGAATATGATGTAGAAATATTCACAACTCCTGAATTGACAACTAATGAATTGATCCAGATAAAATTTTTGTATTTTAAAAAGATAACTTTCCCCCCTACTTGCAAAATGAATATAGCTTTTAAATTAATATAGAAAAACACAAAGGAAAAATCTACCCACTATCATTCAAGAGATTTTTCTTTGCCTATATACATATACAATTTCTGAGATCAAGAGAAAGAAGGCTTGAAAGGAAGTAAAGAAGAGTTTAAGATAGGGAAGAAGAGAATATGATAAAATTAAAGGAAACATTTACTTTAATGCAACAATAATAATTCAAAGTGGAAACAAAATGGTTGCCTGATTTTGGAAGTTAATTATTCATTCCCATCTCTTTAAAAGTAATCAACTTTATAATGGAATATGTGATTAAGTAAAAGTAATTGTGTTTTCTATTTTTCTATTTTAAGTCTATGTATATTCTTCTATGAGAGGGACAAAGTTGCAGTTATACTTCTTCTCACCTCCTATTTGCCATAACTTTTAGTTATATTATTTCCTGAATATGAGTAATTAGGTAACATTAATTTCTAATTTATCATACCTTCTAGGATTATTTTATCCCATTTATTAAAAAATGAGAATTAAAGTCTCTAAAGTGAGCACAGTAAGGAAATCTAGTAATCTTTCCCTCAATTAAAGCAAAGATTTAGTTGGCAAACACTGTCAGAATCAATTTTTTTCTGATCTACACAGTCTTCTAAAATATTACAACAACCAGGGGAGTGCTTAATGAAGAAAGAATCTGCTAATGTTCAGTAAAAGAGCAGTGTGGTATTTTGACTACCTGTTTCCATTACCCCCTATCCATCTTGGCAACAACTATAGGGAGGGCTACCTGCATTCATGTTGCAGTTTGGTTATAAGTCTGTATGACATGTCCCTGAGAGCTTTCTTTTGTTTCACTGACCTCAGGATTGTTTTCAGGAGTGCCCTCCTAGGTGAAATTTTTTAGAAACACTTGGGAGCAACTATACTAGATGTAGCTGCCTGATCACAGGATAACTGATGAGGCAAGCAACAACAGACCAGAAAGCCTAGCAAGAAAGAGGCTAGGGAAGGATAAACAGTGTGGAACAAGGGCTCTGAAAAGCTACTGCATATATTGGGAAAATTAAGAAGGTCATACACATGCCAAGGGTTGGATGGAAGCTTGTAAAGACCTGACAGGAACCCAAGCTTCCACCGTTGGATGAATTTCAGGCTTTATGCATGCATTTAGTAAAGGCTAATCATATTAAGAGTTCTCAGCATAGAATACATCTTCAAAGTCCAAGTACAAATTTTCTTTTTTTTCCAATCCAAACATTTAAGGATTTCCCTATCAAATCACTAGCTGACCATTAAGCTAAAAGAACACAGAATTCAATGACCACATACCTCAAAAATTACAGTCTTTATATAAATAGATTGAAAAGTCAATGAACAAAGCATTACAACAGTAACAACAAACCCCAAGGAGGAAGATCTAATTCTCATAGGTACTACATTGGACATAGAAAATGTCCAATTTTCACTAAAACAAATTATGAGCCATGAAAAGACATAAAACAAATAAGTAATTCACAGGGAAAAATAAATAAATGGAAATTATCCCTGAGGAAGTTTAGATATTGGACTTACTAGAGAAAGTCTTCAAATCAAGTGACTTAAGAGCCTCAAAAAGCTAAAGAAAAGCATAGTAAAGAACTAAGGAAAATATTAAAGAATGCTTTACAAAATAAAGACTATCAGTGAAGAAATAGAAATTATGAAATATAACCAAAAAGAAGTTCTGGAGTTGCAAGTACTATAACTCCCATTGAAATTTCACTAAAGTATTTCAACAGCTGATTTAATGAGGTAGAAAAAAGAATCAAGGAATTTGAAGATAGTTCTGAGGAGAAGAAAGAAAAAAATAATGAAAAGGTGAGCAGAGCTTAATAAACCTGTGGGACACTATCAACATAGTCATAAACATAATGAATAGTGAAGAAAGAGGAGGGAAAGAAAAGGAGTAGAAAGAATACTTGAATAGATAATGGTTGAAAATTAGCAAAATGTGATCAAGTACCTTAATCTACATATTCAAAAGGCTCAGTGAACTCCAATATGGTAAACCCAAAGAGATTCACCCTGAGAGATGCCATACTGGGACTATTGGAAGACAAAGAGAAAGGGAATCTTGAACGCATCAAGAGAGTAGTGTCATGACATGTACATTGATCCTTTGTAAGATTGCCAGTGTATTTCTCATAAAAAATCAGAAAGGGAAGGATGCAGAATAACATATTTAATGTCTTGAAAGGGGAAAAAAAAGCTGTCAAACAAGAATTCTGTTTGACAAAGCTATCCTCCAAAATTACAGAAGTGTTTTTGACATATCCAGATAAATAAAAGTTGAAGGAGGAATTTTTTTAAATAGTTACAATGCCATACAAGAAATGCTAAAGTCCATCTGACAGAAATGAAAGGACACTAAGTAGTAAATCTAAGTCATACAAAGAATAAAGAAAAATAGTAATGGTAACTACACAGACAAATTTAAAAGAAACTATTTTTATATTTTTGTTTATAATGCATTTTTTCCTATATGATTTAAGAGGCAAACGCATAAAATAACAATTACAAATCTATATTTATGGGCAAATAATGTGTAAATATGTTATTTCTCACAATATCAATATAAACGGAGGATAGATCTGTGTAGAAGCATAGTTTTTGTATACTGCTGAATCTAAATTAGTATTAATTCAAATTAGATTGCTATAAATTTAAGATGGCATAGCAGTTTGAGATTACTTTTGTCAATCCCCAAAAGAGAAAGAATATGTTTGTAAACTAATCTAGTCCTCTGGGTGTGAACCCTCTGAATGAATTAGATTCAGGTGAGATGTGTTTGATTATATTACCTATTAAGATTAGCATTTTGATTCAATAACATCATTAAGGTGTGACTTAGGTTGAGTCCTCACCCTCTTGGTTGGCTTATATAAAGTGCTTATATAAATGGACACACACTCAAGAAGAGAAGAGAAGAGAGAAAGCTCTGTCATTTTTTTATCCTGGACCCCCCAAAAGAGATGAGCCATTCACTTGATAGTGTGCAGCTGATCTAGAAAACCTGGAACGACATGAGTCCTATGCTAAAAGAGATTGGAATGCCTGAAAGACAAGCCCTAACCCAGAGAGAGAACTGGAAGCCCAGAGGGAAAGGAGAGACCAGGCAGAGATTAGAAACCATCTTGCTTCAGCATGTGGCAGCTGACTTTGGTGAGAAAGCACCTTTGAGCTTGACACTTTGCAGCCTTGTAACTATAAGATTTAACCCCCAAAAAATACCCTTTATAAAAGTCAACAGATTTCTGGTACTTTGCATCAGCACCCTTTTGACAGACTAATATGGATGATAAATGTTATCTCCAGGGTAACCACTAAAAAAAACTTTAAAAAAATGCAGATAAGGAAATGGAAAGTTATGAGTATGGTACATTCCAAAAATCAATTAAACACCAGTTGAAGCAATAGTGGAAGAATTCAAGAACTGAAAAGATACACGGCATAGAGAAAATTGATAACAAATTGACAGACTTAAGTTCATCTTTATAGTAATCACTTGAACAAATACCAAGGTTATGTTTGCACAGGTTGTCTCAAATCTAAATCTTTATAACTATGTCACAATTAAGGTTTTTTTACATTAAAGTTTAGGATTTATTTGTGCACTGAATTTGTACTCTGTGTGCTATGTACTTTTTATGAATATTTTCCTCCAATTTACTCACCTGTTTTCACTTTATTGTTTAATTACAAAAATCATAAAGCAGCAATGAAGTATGGTAAAAATGCAAACCATATAAAAACATTAAATAACACATGCTGGTTATCTCAGAGTTCTAATTTGAGGCCCTGAGACTGAGAAAATTAGATTAGAAGGACTCTGTCATGCTAAGTATACAGGCTTTGGTATTCGTGCAAGTCTTGCTAAGAGATAGAGAAACTCATTTTGTATCCTTTACTGCATCATCCATTTGTAATCACTTTTAGAGAAATGACGGTGTTGAGAGGGATTGATAAGAATGAGGATATCTTTAAAGAGACTCAGAGAATGATGTGAACTTCACCTCTTCCTTGAAAAGGAAAAGGCATGATGGTGCTTCTCCATTCTCAAACAAGTAAAGGGCTTCATTACAAGTATCATTTTAGAAGGCAGGTAGGTTGCCATGGGAGGAATAAACACCTCACCTATTGGAAGCAAAAATTTTATTTTCTTTTGATTGTCCCTGAGTTATGTGGTGGGAGATTGTTGATTGTCTGTTGTTTGATTCTCAATGAGAAGAGACTCACTACAGGATGGAACCTATATAAATCTGCCATTGATGACAGGGACTGGGACTGTTGTGTTGGTCTCTGTTTGGGTAAAGAGGGCAAGTTGTCCCTTGGACAAATTGGAGAGCAGTACTTTGGTTCAAAGCTTGATCCTTGGTCAGAAAGGAGTGTTTTATAAAGCTAATCTGTGAATGCACAACCCCAGGATTCTCTATTATTTAGTGTAACTTAGGGTCCAAATTAAATAGCACATTTTTCCACGTGCTTTCAAAACATTGAGAAATGACATTAAAAGCAAAGGCTGAGTCAAGTACTTTTCAGTACTTGTAAAGGTCTTATTGGAAGATGACACCTATGTCCTCTAATACTAAATCCCAGGAGCAGATAGATTTACCCAACTAGTAATATTCATCTATAATCTCAACAGGCAGAAATCAGGGCAGATCTATCACAATTAAAGCAGGGCCAAACTCAATGGAGGTAAAGTGGCTCAGGCAGACTGATGACACTTAGGCCCCAAGGAGAAATGTAGAACTCAGTGGAACTCAGTCATTACAACTCTACAAATTAACCACTAACAAATCATAGAGTGGTTAAAAGAGAAGAAATAAACCAGTTTCTTGCTCACAGAAAAAAATAATATTGCTTATATATTTTTTCTTGATCACACACAATGCTATAGATTATAAATATAGATAGAAGGTGATAGTTACATGTTAAATGATAGAGATAGATGACAGCTAGCTAGCTAACTAGCTACCTAGCTAGATGATGAATAATGATGGAATCCTAGAAATAGATAGTTGGGTGTTAAATCTACATAATACAAAATAATGTGCTTTACAGTATATTTTCCAAAATGGATATGGTAGAACAAAGAAGATACACATTTTAAATGTTAACTGGAGTTGCCAAATTTCATTTCCAAATATATTTCATGCAAATATATATGAAAGTAATAAATATCCCTCAAACCACCCAAAGTCAATTTTACTCTAATTTTTTTTTAAATCATTGAATGATATTTAATTCTTGATTTAAATTGCTTTCTTGTATTATTAGTAAGATAGGGTATGGCTACAGCTGTTTTTTGGCCATGTAGAGTTCATTTTCTAGCTCTAATTCTTTGTCAATATTTATATGAATAAATTATTGTTTTTCACCTGTCAATTTGTAATTGTTAAGTTTAAATTATGGTATATAAAGAATTGTCTGGTTATTTTAATTTAAATTATGAAAATTAAACCATTATCTGAATATATTCTCTTAGCATGACATTAGTCAAAGCTTATTTATATGTTTTGGCAAATACCGTACAGGTGTAATAATTAATATATGTTGTCAGTCTTTACATTTGATGGGTTTTATATCATGCTAAGATATTTTACAGTATCTCTATAAAATTAGATTTTATGTTATTTTTAAAGGAGTTTTAGATTACATAAATGTTACATCAAAAATATAGGGGATTCCCATATATCTCATCCACTTTCCCTCCCACATTTTTCTCCATTAACAGCATCTTTTATTAGTTTAGCACATTGGTTACAATTCATGAACACATATTGAAGTATTGCTACTAATAATGGCCTATAGTTTGCATTATGGTGTATACTTTGCACTGAATAATTTTATAGGTTTTGACAAAATGGATAATGGCTTGTATCTGTCATTGCAATCTGATGCCCCATGTTACACCTATTTTCCCTCTCCTTCCCCTTAGAACCTCTGATGACCACTGTCTTTATATTAATGTTACAAGTTCCTCCATCAATAGAATAATAA
The DNA here is from genome assembly GCA_029593785.1 of Cabassous unicinctus. Classification (NCBI taxonomy): domain Eukaryota; kingdom Metazoa; phylum Chordata; class Mammalia; order Cingulata; family Chlamyphoridae; genus Cabassous; species Cabassous unicinctus. Next base: position 7,417 of record JAQZBX010013876.1, on the reverse strand, counting down.
TAATTCTATTTTAGTCCACATTGGTGTTCAGACCTTATGTTTGTTCATTTCTCAATTTTGAGGATTTAGAGGTGTTGGTGCCCACCGTGCTTCTGATTGTGAGGGGGCTTAGATCCAATGGGGCAGATGGCTGGAACTGTCTCACTTGCAGCTGCAGTTACTCTCTGTGTTTTGGGATGGGCATAGTTCATCATCATCCTTTTGTTAATTGTCTTAGGCAAGTCCTATGAATAAGAGATTAGATGTTGGTTGAAAATTTGCTGAGAGTTCAGGGCTCATCCAGCATATGAACAGATGGAAGATTTAGGTCTCTTGGACACATATTGAATGGGCATAGTACTAATTATAGGATCATTTAAAAGGGGCATAAGAACCATGTGTAGGAAAATTATAATTGAGTCCAACTCAATTATAGAGCAAACTATTTCTGGTTGTCCTTACTAATGGCAATTGAGAAAAAAGTATTTGCCTCATCAATAGGTGCATACCAGGCACCAGTGGATGTGTTGATTCACTCAAGCAATGATACCACATCTGGGACAACAGCTGCAATTGGAGAAACCTCCTGGTTAAATTTTTGATAATCTACTGCCATCTCCAAGATCCATCTGTTTTCTGCACAGTCCAAATAAGAGAGTTGAATGGGGATGTGGTGGGAATAACCACCCCTACATACTTCAGATCCTTGATGGTGGTAATAATTTCTGCAAACCCTCAAGGAATCTGGTATTGGTTTCAATTTACTATTTTGCTAAGTAAGGGCAGTTCTAGTGGCTTCCACTTGGCCTTTCTTACCATAATAGCCCTGAACTCCCAAATCAGGGATCCAATGTGAGATTTCAGTCAGTTACTGAGAATGTCCTTTCAAATTATGCATTCTAGAATTGGGGAAATTACAACAGAGTGGGTCCACGGACACATTGCACTTACTCTGAGACAGACCTTAGATAAAACTCTATCACCTGACCTCAATATCCCCTTACTTTAACTGGTGGACCACAGTGACATTTTGGGTTCCCTGGAATTAATGTCACTTCTAAGCCAGTGTTTAATAATACTACAAATGTCTAATGATGTCCTTTTCACCAATGCAGAGTTACATTGGTGAAGGGCTATAGGTCTTCTTGGGGAAAGCTGGGAGGAAGATTGACAGTATAAATATTTGGACATGTAACAGGATCCTTCCCCAAGGGGACCTGGCCTTCTCCTCACTTAGGAGGCTATGGGTCTGTAAACTGACTGATATATGGGAATTGCTTAAAAAGCCATGATTCCCTGTGTCTGTAATCCAAGTAAGAGTTTTATTCACTCAACCTTGAACACTTCTGATTATACAGATCAAGTAGGAATTTAGTAGACTGCCTGTATTAGTCAGCCAAAGGAGAGCTGATGCAAAATACCAGAAATCTGTTGTTTTTTTACAGAGTATTTATTTGGAGTAGAAACATACAGTTACCAGGCCATAAAGCATAAGTTACTTCCCTCACCGAAGTCTGCTGCCATGTGTTGGAACAATATGGCTGCTGATTTCTGCCAAGAGTTGAGGCTTTCTTGGTTCCTCTTTTCCCAAGTCTTGTTCCCCTCTAGGCTTAGCCACTCGACTTCCTCCACAAGGTCAGATGTAGACTATTAGGCAACTGGCTTTGTCTCTCTCCCTGGGGCTTGATTCTCTCCAGGCTCAGCTATTTTGCTACTCTGTGTGCTTACTTTCTTGGCTCCAGCTCAAAACTCCAACTTTCTTCTCTGCTGTGTAGTTTTCTCTGAGAGTCCCCACCCACCAAGGGGGTGGGGACTCAACATCCTACTGACATGGCCCAATCAAAGCCCTAATCATAATTTAATCATGACCAGGAACAGACCTTACAAACATCATCCAGTATCTATTTTTTGAATTCATACACAATATCAAACTGCTACGCTCCACTCTGTGAATTCCAAAAAGACATCACAATATTAAAAAACAAATAAACCTTAAATCAGTACATTGTTAAATATAGAATCATATCTCAATCAGTTTAAAGAAATAGTTTGTCTTGAGGCAAAGTCCTGACTGGATGTAGACCTCTGAAACTTATGAAACAATTTATCTGCTTCCAATACACAAGTGGAAAGAAAGAGAAAAACATTTTCATTACCATAAAGAGATATTGGGAGGGAAACATGATTCATGGATCCTCTACAGTTCAGTAAACCTGCAGGGTATCTTTCATTCTATTTCAAATTCTGAGAGTCATTCTTAAAGTGATGGTTTCTTCTCCCTGGGGCATCATGAGGATTCACCATTTCCACAGGCTTCCTCAAAGTCCATTTTCTTGGTTCCACTCTCATCAAGCATCAGGGTGGCAACTGAACTCCAGATGTCACCCTCCAAGCACATTGGCATGATTACCACACTTTACCCAATCTTTGGCTTAGGTTCTTAATCCCACTAATACAATGAAGTGAAGACAATACCTCCTTAACCTTTGTCATATAGACCTAAACCTCTCAGAGCAATGAGTCGGCAACCTTGTCTTCCCTAATTCTTGGGGGAAAGGAACACCTCTCTCAGACATATGGGGTGCTGAACTTAATTGCCCTAATCCTTGAGGAATGTGCTCTACCCTCTCTGTACCCTGGGTTGGCAAAATTCTCCTTGAACATGGGGCAGGAACATCCATCCTCTCCAACTGCCTGGACAAACTCACCTTCTCTGTACACATGGGTTGGATTCTTATCTTGGCCCAATGTGATGTCTTTTTTTTGTAATTTTTAATTTATTTTTTAAATTTTTTAAAGATACTTAAATTCCAGATCTCAGTTTCCATGATTTCCCTCTTAAAGCTGTTTCCCCTTCCATTTCTTCCTTTGATGTCTTTTTTTTGTCCAAGCTGACAGTGGTTTTGTTCATACAGCTCTCTCAAAAAGCTTGTTGATTTAGCATGCAGAAAGCAAGGGTCCAAGCCATCAGACAGTAAGACTTTCCACAAGTCTTTCTGAGATAACTGAGTCTTTAATTCTGATTTACAAGTTCCATGTTTATTTAAGTCCTCAAATGGGGCACCATCACCTGGAAGCTTGATTTCCAGAGGCTTGGAAATTCCAGTATCAGTTTCTGTTGACTTTGTGCCCAACAATTCAATCTTCAACTTCCCTCTCTCATCTAGCATTTTGCTATAACCTGCAAGGAGAAGCCTAGCTGCATTCCTTTGGTTTAATTTGGAAACTTCTTCAGCTTAATGCACAGGCTTGCCATTTTCAAATTGTACCTTCCATAAAACATTAGGAGTCAATATTACTAAGTTCTCTGTGACTTAGAAACAAAGATTGCCTTTCCTCCAGTTTCCAAAAATAGTTTCATCATTTACTCCTAAGCCCTCATAAAAAGCCTCTTTAAAGCACTGTAAGTCTTTTCAAAGTCTCTTCAAAGCACTGTAGGTCTTTTCTACCAAGCATCTACATTTCCTCCAAAAATACCCCTTACCCATTTGTAAAACTGTTCAAACATTTAGCTAATTGCAAAAGGACTTCTCCACTCTCTGTTACCAAATTCTGTATTAGCCAGCCAAAGGGGTGCTGATGCAAAATACCAGAAATATCTTGGTTTTTATGAGTGGTATTTATTTGTGGTAGAAGCTTACAGTTACCAGGCCATAAAGCATAAGTTAGTTCTCTCACCAAAGTCTGTTGCCATGTGTTGGAACAAGATGGTTGCTGATATCGTCCAAGAGTTCAGGCTTCCTTGGTTCCTCTCTTCCCGGGACTTTTTTCTTTCCAAGCTCAGCTGCTCTACTCCTCTGTGTTCTTGCTTCCAGGACTCCAACTCAAAACTCAAACTCTCTTCTCTGCCATCTAGTTTTCTCTGTGAGTCTCTTCCCACCAAGGGGGCAGGGGCTCAACATTGTGCTGACATGGCCTAATCAAAACCCTAATCATAATTTAATCCTGCCCAGGAACAGACCAGTTTACAAACATAATAAAAAATTTAAATTTGAAATTCATAAATAATATCAAACTGCTACACTGCCCATCTATTTCACTTTCAGGTGCTCCATGATCTATTAGCCAATATCATAAATTTATGCACTCAGACTCATTTGATTGCTGCTTTGAGTCTACTTTTTATTGTGGTAGCCACACCCACATTATCTTTGGCAATTAACTGCCAATACTTGAATTTTACTTGCCTGAGATTCTATCATCCCCATAATGTTGAATGGTTCTAGTTCCATTGCAGTAGTTCCTACAGTAAAATCTGGAATACAGAGAAGAACAATCACAGACCTACTCAGGGAAGATGGAATTAGTCTTACAAATGTATTCCTCACAGTCCTGTTTAAAGTTGGTTGTGTCCACTGGACATTCCTGGGGTGGGTGGGCAGTTCTTAAATGGTAAATCCATTCTAGCATTCCAATCTCTCTAAGCTTTTGAATTCCCTCTTCTACTGTATACCAGCATAATTTGGGCATCTCAACCTCAGGTATGATAGACCATCTTTTGTTCCATGTTTCAGTCATCCACCCAAACAAACTGGTAGAGCCCTTCCTAATCCCTTGAGCTACAGCATTGAATCCAGAATTTCTGCTTAGTTGAACCATATCAATAAATTCAGCCTGATCAAACTTTATATTCCTTCCTCCATTATCTCATACTTAGTATTCATTCACACACATATTCCCCTGATTTTTGTCTATATAAGTTGGAAAACTCATGTAATTCCTTTAGAGTATAGCATACATCCTCATGGGTCATGATTTGAATTTTGCCTTTGGGGACTTGTGATTTTAGTCTATTAATCTGACTCAAACAGAAGAGGGGTAGTGTGGGTAAGTAAGGAGAAGGATTAGAAATGCCTTGCATGCTACTGATCTCAGGTCATTCCTTTGCATTTTCATCTGATGAGACATGATTAATCTCTTCAGGCAGGAGTTGAAAGGCAGATACTTCAGGGCAGTGTGTAGGTTCAGCTATGCATGCTAGAGTTTGGCTGGTACCTACCTCAGGGCTGGAAGACAGTCCAGAACTCTGGGGCAGGCTGGAGGCTGGGTGATACAAGATTGACATTGTGTGGTCTCCACAGGGAAAGCCATCACCGGTTTATCTGTCAATGACTGAACAGAATTTAGGGTTCCAATGTCCTCATTGATATCACCATCATCCCATATGTCTACTTCCCTATCCTCAGGGTTCCTCTCCTTTCCAAACAATGGCTTCACTTTAACTACAGACACACTGCAAGGTTGAGATTTTAGTTTCCTTTGTTACTCTGTTACTCATACAATGAGACTCTGAGTGTGGTTTCCAGAAATCTCAAGTCTGTGGCTGCATGAAATAAGATTTTCTTTCAGAGCACACATAGAAACTTTCACATGATTCATGAAGCATTTAAGTTTCAAATTTGAAATCTTTAGCTCATCCATTTCTTTTGTAACTGTATCCAGAGTCTCTAAGAAGAGCCAGCCAAAATCAGTGTACCTTTTGATTTCACAAAATTCTGTTAAGGTGTTTAAAACAATCTCACCCAGGTCCTTTCCTCTTATAAGTGTGGAGTGGAAAATCCAGTGAAGATGGTTTGCTTATCTCCATTGCCAAGCCATGCCATGAACTGTTAATGGCCACTTAACTATTGGAAAGGGTGTCATTAGTACCCTTGAGTTCAATTAGAGTAGAGAGTCAATTGCAAGAACCTCTTCAGAAATCCCATGTTTAAGATTCTGTTCCTCAACAACCACTCTTGGTATAAAACTTTATTTCTCAGGGATCTCTAGGGAATCAGAATCAACAGGAGAAATCTGTAAATAGTATTTTATAAAATTCTCTCACAATACTGGGGGGTCTATCAAGTCCAAATTCTGCAGGCAGGCTGTAAACCAGGGCCTCCAATGAAGGTTCTTAATGATTTCCCAGGAGATTTTTGCTGTTTGAATTCAAGCTTGAAAATTCTCTCTGAGTGCTGAAATCACTTTCTGTTTTAAGGAATTCAACTGGTTGTATAAAACATCACTCATTGATGATGGCAATCACCTTGGTTGATTGTAGATGTAATCAACTATCTATGCAATAAACTGGTGACTAAAGTCCATAAGTGTCCTTCTAATACAGTTAACCCAGTGCTTCCTTGACCAAACAACTGGGCACAATTACCTGGCTAAGTTGACACATTATCCTAACCATCACAAATGTTATGTGGTATTTCTGGTGATGTGGCTTCTGTACAAATACTCAACACACTGAAAATGCATGAAAAGATAGTGGACTTATCTAGACTCCTGAAAGGTTTCATTGAGGGGGAAAGAAAGAAGAACAAGTGGGTCCTGGATTCTTGCCTTTAATGTGGACCAGGTTGGAGAAAGTCTTTCCTGTGAATATTAGAGTTTTATGGTTTAAAAATATATGGCACCTAAAGCAGAAGTGACCAGGGCCATTTGGAGAAGCTGACTGTTCCTAGTATGTTCTGTAATTTCAGAAAATACATTTGAAACTTCACATGTTAAAAAAAAAATCCAAGCCTATTGAAGGTACATACATTACTATTTAATTATGTGGCACCAAAGAGCAGAAGGTCAAAGAAAAGAAACAACAAGGGCCATTTGGAGAAACTAATTTTAAGTCTTATCATTCAAAATTTGTGGAGGTGCAGACCCTGCACAGCTAAGTGTGAGTTTGCTCAACAGGGAAACTTATAAGTAAGTCAGACAGAATGATGAGGCACAAAATATAATTTATTTTAGGCCATTAAAAGATGAATCATAGAGGTTTATGTTAGTCTATTTGGCGTGTAAACTTGATTGCCTCTTTTATTTCCTTAATGCTCTTCAGCCCAATTGTATTATTTATTATTGAAAGTGTGATATTGAAATCTCTCAATTTTATTTTTGAACGATTGCTTTTTCTCATCCTTTCTGTCTGTTTTTGCTTCATGTATTTTCAAGCATTAAAAAAAAAGTCAATATGTCTTCCTGGTGAATTGAACTATTTATTATATACAGTGTCCCTTTTTATATATTATAATGTTTTTACAGTTTTAAAATATATTTTATCTGATATCACTATAGATGATATAGCTTATATATGGCTGTTCTTTGTGTGATATAAATTTTAACATCCTTTTATTTTTAATCAATTTGTGCCTTTGAATATAAAGTGTTTCACCTGGGGACAAAAAATAAAGGTTTATTGTGCTGTTTTTTAAAATCCAGTCTGATAATTTCTGCTTTTTAATTGGAGTGCTTTATCCTTTCACATTTAATGTTATTATTGATATAATTGAATTTACATCTACCATATTTCCAATTTATTACGTCTTTTTAAATTCTTTATTCCTCTTTATTGTGTTCTTTTGTGTTTAGAGAACATTTTCTAATGTAACATTTAATTTCATTAATGATTTCTCTTTATTTTTGTAGGTCTTTTAAATTGTTTTTTATAGGGTTTGCC
>JAQZBX010013875.1:0-39281 GCA_029593785.1 Cabassous unicinctus | reverse complement strand
GATTTGGGCAGCTAAGTAAATCAACCTTCTTCAGCAGATTCACCACTCCCCTCAGCCTTGTGCTGCTTCAAGCCAGCTATTTTGTTCCCCAAATCTGCAAGCATTTCCAGGCAGCCAAATCCACAGAAAGGAAACCGCTCTTGACCCTCTGCCAGAACCCTCCCACTCTCGGAGTTCGCTCCCTCTCACCAGGTTGCCAGCGGGAGTTGTGGCTCAAACCAGCCTTTTTCTCTGAAAGTGGGGCCCAGCCATCTGTGTCAACCACCACAGGCAGGGTGAATACTCACAAATCTTTTCTGAGCAATCTTCTTCGCTTCCTGCTCCCTCCAGATCAAAGTCCCCAAGGATCTCACTCTGTGCACCCCCAACACAGACCCCCTGGGAAAGACCCTGTTCCCAATCAGCTGTCCTCAGAGAGCAAGTCAGCAAGTGCCTTCCTAAACTGATGCCAACTTAAACTCCCTAACTTCTTCTTTCTTAAGCAACCTTCTTCATTGCACTAATGAATCAAAATTCCCTCCCAATGTACTTGATTAATATCTGCTTAAAATCATCCGTTGATCTCTTTGTTCAGTGGTACTCTTTTGTACCTCATGGAGAATGGATTCTTCACAATTTATGAATTGTTCAATTAAACTCTTTGATATCTAACCAAACTTTACTAAAGTTTTTACTTTAACAATTTTTTGGGCAACAAAAACAGGATCCTAACAAAACTGCTGATGAGTTTGTGAATAACCAAAATGACAAGGATGGTGCAGACTGAAATGCATTGTATTCATTGTCCTTCTCACGGTCTCACTGTCCTTGGTGACTTCCACTCAGAAACAACCTCCACTCCTTCTATGGTTGAGTTCTCAGATCTCACTGAGTTCTTGTTTAAAAGGATGACTATTCTTGGCAGGAAGGTCAAAGCATTTCCAATGTAGGGTCCACAGCATTTTTGTTGCTGGTTCAGTATGAGATCATCAAATTGTAAGGCCCACTGGCAAGGTGCTAAACTCCTGATCAATCAGCCCTGCCTGTAGTATCTTGATGTCTCCACAACATTCAGGAGCCCCACAATTTCACGTAATATTTTCTGTGACAGTCAATGAGATCCTGCTGAGATATTCATAAGTGTAACCTCTGGAGTGACCTCCCAACTGACTTTGAAGTCTCTTATCCATATAAACTTATATGTCTCCACCATCTTTCTCTTTTGGTCAAGGTCTTTTTCCAGTTGCATTTCTACTTGATGCTTGGTAGTAATCTCTCAGTGCCAGGAAAGCTCATCCCTGGGAGTCATGTCCTATGCCTGGGGGAAGGTAATGCATTTATATGCTGAATTTGGCTTAGACTGAGGGTTCATTTGAGCATTAAGGAGATTCTTAGGAGTTAACTCTTAGATAGCCTATAATACTAGCCTAAGTTTCAATTTCAAAAGCAAGGTTCATAAGTACAGTCATCAATATCAAGAACCTGTCATTGGTCCAAATTCTTTCACTAGTCACTCTCTCTGTACTCAGGGGATTCTTGTTATCACATTAGAGACTGTGGCAGAAAACTCCAGGATATGAATTAGATATTCTTTCAGTTATTGTTGGGTCTCCACCTACTGTGACAAAACGCCATGAACACTTGAACTCTTTCTTATGCCTTACAGGTATGCCCCAGATGAGAATTCCCCCATGCATCCCCTATCATTGACAACCCACACCAATTATCCTCCCCTGCCAGAGTTGTAACCCTTCTGTGATCCAAAACTTCTTCAAAAAATGAAGGAAACAAATTAACAGAATACATATACTAAGAAAATTAAATGAGTTTTAAAAATAAATAAAGTGCAAAAATTTTTATAAATTTGAAATAGTAAAAAGTATTTTAAAAATCTTGGCATTATGTCTTTCATCGCTGTAAGATCTGTTGGTCTTCTATGTACAGTGACATTTTCTTCTATTTATTCCTCCAGTGTCTTAATTTCTTTTTCATTTTATCTTCAAAGAAGCTTTAGGTTACAGAAAAGTCATGTACAGAATATAGGGGTTTCTCATATACCCAACATCCTCCCCCTATTCCTCTTAACCCTCTTAATAACATTTTGACTTGTGGATGGTACATTTGTTATAATTGATGTACAACTATTGAAGTATTGCTATTAACCATGGTCAATGATTTACATTATCCTTTAAATTTAGGAACATATACTTTTATAAATTTTGACAAAATTTAACAAGGCCCATCGACTTCATTTTGAGATCTTGTAGAACAATTCCAATGTCACAAAAATGCCCCTTGTTCCATCTATTTTATTTCTCCCTCCCCTTCCCTTCAGGACCCACAGCAACCACCAAGCTTCACTCCTTGAAGAACAAGATTCATAGTAACTTGCAACAACATTGAGGGCTTGATATATTGGCCTGTCGTCTCCTATTATTCACTGCGTATGTTCTTCAAAGATCTCTACCCCTATATTTGAGCACATTGCAGGACTCCCCAGGATGGGATTCCAATGCCTTCTCATTCATTATGTGGGTTTCCACCCACTGATACAATGCACTTTGATAGGATGAACACTCTAATATTCCCTAAAAGTCTGATCCAGGTGCTCCCTGTCTTGCATGTCCCCAACATCCAACAGCCTAAACCAGTAACCCTTCACTGCCATATTTGCCAAAAGAACATTACTCAAATTATAGTTTCAACCACATACCCACAAATACCCAGAGTTCATCTACTCCCTCCCCCAGCTCTCCCTCCAGTCCATGGTGAATGAAACCATCCCCACAACATTTCCCACTCACAGACCAGCACTGCCCAACCCAATACCATTACTGCACCACTGTCATGCCCATCCACTGCACAACTACACCATTCCATTTTATCATAGATTTTGCCCATAGTGCATTGGCTCATTACCCACTACTCAATTTTTCTCTCTTATAAACCTATCTTCCAGACTCTAGCTGGTCAATTAGTTTAATTCATATCAGAGAGGTCATGAAATATTTGTCCTTCAGTGCCTGCCTTGCTTCACTCAACATAAGGTCTTCAAGGTTCAACCATGTCATCCCATGTGTTAATACAGCATTCCTTCTTACAGCTGAGTAATATTCCATTGTACGTGTATACCAGAGTTTGCTTATCCATTCATCTGTTGATGGACATTTGAGTTGTTTCCAACTTCTACCAATAGTGAAAGCCACTATCATCATTAGTGTGCATATATCTGCTCATGTCCCTGCTTTCAAGACTTCAAGGTATTTACCCAGCTGTGGGAGTCTTGAATCTTATAGCAGTTCTATAATTAGCTTCCCGAGGAAATACCAGACACTCCTCCACAATGGTTGCATGTTTCTGCATTCCCACCACCAGTGGATAAGTGTTCCCAATCCTCCACATGATGTCTAACCCTTGTAGTCCTCTGTTTTTTTAAGAGCCACCAGTCTAATGGGTGTAAGATGACATCTCATTGTAGTTTTGATTTGCATTTCCTTAATAGTTAGTATGTTGAGCATCTTTTTATATGCTTTTTAGTCATTTGTTTTTCTTCTTTGGAGAAGTGTCTATTCAAGTCACTTGCCCATTTTTTAAATGTGTTGTTTCTCTTTTTCTTTTCAATGTGTAGGATTTCTTTATTTAGGCTGGATAAAAGGCTCCTATGAGATATATGGTTACCAAATATTTTCTCCCATTGAGTTGGATGACTTTTCATTTTCTCTTTTTATATTTTTCATTTTTAAAAAAGATATTTAAATTACATAAATATTAAATAAATATAGGGGATTCCAATATGCCCTGCTCCCCACACCACCCACTTTTGTCCCCATTAACATCTTTCATTAGTGTGGTACAATCATTGAAATTGAATACATTTTGGTGCATTGCCACTAAGCATGGGTTGTAGTTTAGATTGTAGTTTACACTCTCTCCCACACAATTATGTAGGTTAAGGCAAGATATATAATGGCCTATATCTGTCATTGCAATGTCATTCAGGACAATTCTCAAGTCCTAAAAATGTTCCAGTATTACACCTATTTTCCCTTTCTCTGACCTCAGAAACTCCAGTGGCAACTGTGTCCACATCAATGATATAAGTTCTTCCATTGCAAGAATCACAATAAGTCTATAGTTGAATACCAATAAATCCACTCTAATCTGTAGTTCATTCTCTAATCCTGAGAATTGTGGGATAGTGATGCTCACTCCACCTCTAATTGAGAGGCGTAATATTATTTCAGACATAAATAGATAGGCTATCATATATAACTCACTGTACATTCACAAAGAGAAAATATGAAGAAAAATTGATTAATTTATTCCTATAAGTTCTTTGCATTAAAAGTTTGATGATGAGTCATAATTTGACTCAGTCAAAAGTGTCCATGTTATATACACACATTGACTTCCCTGCCATCAACAATATATGTGCCCAACCATTTCTTAAAAGAGTGCCTAACTCTGTTCACCAGGATTATTTTCCTAGTTACTGATATTCTTTCTGCAAAAATTGATGTTCAAGAAAACATGTTCAGGTCTTAGGGATGGCCAATAGCAATTCCAAACCGTCTTCATTTTAGATTTGTTAAAATGGGAAAAAAATATGACTTAAACTAGATGAAATGTGGCATTTCTGTGTTGTCCACACTGTCTTTTCACCTCCCGATACTCAGTACTTTATTAAGAAGGCATAGTTAGAAAACCATTTCTAAACGAATAGATTTTCAGTCATTATTCTAGATTTTGGAAGCTTGATCTAACCAATGCTATACCCCAGGCATAGTTGCTGAAGTATGATTTTAGCAATGCAGGCTGTATGATAACTGGGAGGTAGGGTAGCAGCTCTGTGTCATGTAGTTCTCATGGGGAAATGCACTCTATGGGTCAGTACCTGATCATTAAGTTCTCCTTCATGGGCACTGTCTGAAATTGATATTTGTCAAATGAGCTTAGGGAGAATATGATTTTTATTGCTGGAAGATACTTTAAAAAATATCAAATCTGTCTCCTTCATTTCCAATCAAATATGAAAAATCCAGGTCTGGAGACCTTAAACTTTCTCTATAATATAACATTTTTAATGTGTGGAAGAGATGGGAATCCCTATTGCTTTTTCTGAATTGGCTTCCTCTATTTGTGTTGTAAACAGAAAAACAAGACTTTATCTTTGTGATATATGCTTGTTTTGATTGTTTGTTTTTAATATTATTTTTAAAAAAATACTTAGATTACACAAATGTTATACAAAAAATATAGGGATTTCCATGTGACCCACTCCCCATACATCCTACAACCTTTATCGTAAACAACATCCTTCATTGGTTGGACACATTCATTGCAATGGATAAACACATCCTGGGGCATTGCCATTGAGCATGGACCATAGTTCACATTGTAGTTTATCTTCTTTCCCAGACAATTTTCTATGCTATGGAAAGATATATAATGGCATATATCTGTCATTGCAATGCCAATCAGGATGATTCCCAAGTCCCCAAAAAGCACACACATTACACTTGTCTTTCCATCATCGTACCCCCAGAGCCTCCAGTGACCACTGCCTCCACATCAATACTGTAATTTCTTCCTTCGCTAGAATCAAAACAAGTCTATTGTAGAATACCAGGAAGTCCACTCTAGTCCATATTTCATTCCCCAATCCTGAGGATTTTGGGATGGTGGTATCCACTTCACCTCTAATTGAGAGGGGTCTTTGATCTCATACTGCCAATGAAAGGGACTCTTTTACTTGCAATTGTAAGCTCTCTCATTTCCTTGGTATGGTGGTTGTCTATCTTCACCTCTTTTTTACTCATCCTGGGTGAGTCCAATGAACTGGAGGGTAGGTGTTGCAACACAGCTGAGTCTCAGGGAATAGCTGGAACATGGGCAGCCCAAAGATTCAAGTCTCTTGGGCATACACCTACCAACACCAGCACTAAGTATATGTTCATATAGAAAGGAGAGATGAGCCATATGTAAGGAAGTAATAAATGAGTCCAACTCTGGCACTCTTAGGAGCACAAACTCCAAAGTAAGGCTCACTGGTAATGCACCAAACTCCAGAGCTATGTGCCCTTACCATAGGACCTCTGTATCTCCAGAGTGCCACTATTTGAGGTAGTATCCACTTTGGAAGACTTTGAGATCCTGCTGAGGTGTTTATAGCGTTACCTCTGGGATGACCTCCTGACTCACTTTGAAGTCTCTTATCCATATGAACTCATTTGTCTTTATGTTTCCCCCACCTTTTTTTTTTTTACTGAGAGGTCCCGGGGATCAAACCCAGGTCCCTCCATTTGGGAGACGGACGCCCAACCATTTGAGCCACAACTGTCCCCCTCCCCCTTTTATTGGAGGTCTTTTTCCAGTTGAATTGCTAGCTGGTCCTTGGTAGTAATCTCATGGTGCCAGGGAGGCTCATCCCTGGGAGTCATGTCCTAGACTTGGGGGAATGTAATGCATTTATATACTAAGTTTGGCTTAGAGAGAGTCCACGTTTGAGTAACAAGGAGGCTTTTAGGAGACAATTCTTAGGCACCACACAACACTAGGCTAAGTTTCAATTTCAAGGGCAAAGGCTCACATGCATAGTCATCAATATCAAGGGCCCTTCAATGGAACATCCTCCTTTGCCAGTCATTGCCCCTGCACTTGTGGGATAGTCGCTGCTACATTAAAGAACATGACATAGCTCTCCAGGAAGGGAATTCAATATTTTCTCAGTTATTGTGTGAATCTCCACCCTCTGTGACAATGTCCTGTGAACATTTAATGCATTTATATGCTTTATATGTATGTTCGTGTGAACGTCCTCCCATGCATCCCCTTTCACTGACACTCTACACAAATGACCCTCCCTTACCCTAGTTGTAACCCTTCTGTGATTTAAAGCTTCTTCAAAAATGAAGCCAATAGTCAAATACAAACAATAAGAAAATAAAGTAATGATGGTAGGCTTAAATATAAGAAATAAAATACATAAAATTTTAAAGAAAATTAAAAATAAAATATAATTTATAAACTGGGATATAAAAATAATGAAAAATATTTTAAATATTTGGTTGACATTTTGCCTTTCATCACTGTAATATCTGTTTTGAATATCCATAAGAGAGGAGACTGAGAATAAATTTTTGATCAGTTAATTTTTTTAATATTACAGGTAAAGCAATTCTGACAATATAATAAATGTATTATAAGGATAGAGAAGATAACTAAATGTGTTGTTGGGAGTCAGGGTTCTCATTGAAGAAGGAATATATGGAATTTAATTGGAAAATGCAACAGAAAAACTGTGTGACTATGGACTAGACTTGGAGATTTCAGTCACATGATTAGTAAAGTATGTATTTTATGTGTGTATGTGCACATGGAAATATATGTCTGCATGTGTATTTGTATGTATGGTTATGTATGTGCAAATACCTGAAAGTATTTCCTAACTCTGCTGAAAGTGCAAAGACGCAAATGCCTCCCAATCACAATGAACACCTGATACCCAGATATTGTTCTCGAATAAAAGAATCAGTAAAAATAATCAAGGCTTCTAAGAGAAATGTCCAATACCAGGTCTGGGGAAGGGTACATACAAGATTCTTTAGAAATTTTTTCAGGAAAATCCTGAAAATGATAAATATTTCTCAATATATGTACATGTGTTTGACTAAAAATAAATTAATTTTACCCTCACATTTGTACAAAAATTGATTTTTCATAAAATTTCAGATTTATAGTTATATTCCTCTCATGTGTTGCTTTTATAGATCAAAAAATTAAAAATTGGCAATTCTGTTTGGTTTTATGTAATTTTTCTGTCTTCTATTTTCCTTCATGAAACATCTATTTTCCTTTTCTCTATTGGTAATCTTTATTTTCTCTCATATGTATTCTCAAATTTTTTCCTTTTCATGTATCAACAAGAGTTTCACCTTGATTTGTCTGTGAAAGTGTGTACTGGTTTTCTGGCTGCTAAAACAAATAACATAAAATAATTTAGCTTAAAAATGTGAAGCTATTGAACCACAGCTTTAACGCTGTGATAAGTTGAAAATCAGGGTTTCACCAAGACATTGCATTCTGCCTGATGACTGTGGATTTCTGCAAGTGATTGCTGGAGATCCTTAGCCCTTGGCTTTTCTGTGACAGGACAATACACATTGTGGCATTTTCTCTTTTCTGTTCCAGGTACCATTGATTTCCAGCTTCTGGCAACTACCTGAAACTTTCTATCTTTGTGGCTTTCTCTATAAGTCCTGCAATAATAGGATTAAGTCCCTTCATGATTCAGTGGGGCTCCACCATTACAGAAGAAACCTTATCAAATGGTCTTATTTATAACTGGTTCACATCCACAGAAATGGATTAAGATTTAGAATATGTTTTACTAAAGTACATAATTCTGAGCCACCACATTTTGGTTTTGTAAGTCACAGAGTGGTTTTATTTATTGGGTTCATGACACTGGATTTCATAAATTATATACTTACAGCTTGTATGACTTTTAAAAAAATAAACATTATAAGTTCCCATATTTTCCCTTCTCTTACATGCTGTTTTCTTTACCTGTTTTTAAAAAATCATTCCACTTTACTTTCTCTGCTGCCTGCTAAGTAAACTACTCACATTTACCTTTCACTTATTCAAGTTTTTCCTGCTTTGTCTTCCACTGGATTGAGAAGGTTGTGTTTTTAACTTAAATTTTAAGATAAGCTTTTTTTTCCCTCTATATATTTTGCATTATTTTTCATATTCTCTTCTGATTTCTTCTTCCTTTTCTTCTTCTCTATCTCTCACTCTTTCCTCCTTCTATTCTTCTTTCCTTCCTTCTTTTCACCTATTCACCTACCCTTTTCTATTCTTTAAACATTTCCTCAGCTGATATTTTCCACCTGCCATATCCTATACACAGTTGAAGATCTATGATTTCTGATTTTTGAAAATGTCTCCACATGATTTATTTATTTGTGTCTGCTCTAACCCTTGTGGATTTAGTTTTACTGAAACAGTTTTTACAATAATTTGGGGGCTTGATTTCATGGTCCATGCAGGAGATATATATTCAAACTCCATATTTATAGTTTGCACTGGCTTGAATATTTATATCTTCTGTATGATATTTTCATACCCTAAGAGCTCAAGATTTTACTGAAGCTCAGTCCTTGTCTCCTAGCTTACATTGACATATGAAATTCAGCTCATGCTTCTTGAAGTCATTATTATTACCAAACATGCCTTGGTTGATGAAGCATTAGTCTGAGCTCTGGCTTCATATTTATAGTAGCCAGACTAAATAAGACAATGCACTACATTTATCTGGACCAGATAGGAAATTCAGGAATCCAAACCACAATCTCTGTGGTAATCATCCCAGAATGGTCAGAATTTGCCCACTGACTGCCCAATTCTTATTCAGGTTTACTATAACAAGGATGTCAGCCACAATCACATTTGTGTTTGGCAGCCACCATCTGGAAAAAAGGAAGCTTTTATGTATGTTCTTGCTGGATGTTATTTACATGGGAAAGCTGGAAGGAAGCTTGGTAAAACTAGGTCAACCTATGTGATTGCTCTGGTGAACACATTTGGCTTCCTTTGGTTGGTATTGAATTAAAAGCAAATCCATAATTTATGGAAATTGGCAATTTGGACAAAATTCAGTCCAATTACACCAATTACTGCAGAGGTTGTGGGTCAGAGTTGTATTGGTCTATATGTTCGGCCATAGTCTAAGTATGTATTTAACCTCTCAAATGATAATGAATTTTTGTACTCATATTTCTTCACCAACTAATTTATATTTAAAAAGAAAGCTTTTTTGAAAAGTTAAAATTTCAAGTTAAATTGTAAATATAGATAATTACCACTAAATAATATTTGTCAATGAATATTTGACAAAAGTGACAAAATACCCCAAATTTGTCTTTCAATCAGATGAGATATTGGGAAACAGGCTTCTCCAACTTGAAATCTTATATATGACTATAATTCTTATAAAACATAATGTAGCAAAATAGATTAAAGGGCCTGTAAAGCCTTTAGCATTGCCCTTCTGTTTCCACTTTTGTTAATATTTAAAAGTTGATAATTCTGAATAATAATAAATTTTATCCCCAAATACCTTCTTTATTTCATACATTATTGATTTCAATTAAAAAAAAAAACTAATTCAAACATTCAAAAATTGAATATATTTACTTGACAATATAAAATTCCATTGTGGACTTCTGGGGAAGATGATTGAATAGGATACTCCAGGACTCAGTTATTCTACTAAAGCAAATATTAAACATGCAAAACTGTCTGAAACAACTGTTCTGGGACACTGAAGGCCATAGGAGTACCACACACCATCCAGTGAAAAGTAAGAGGAAGAGACTGATGAACTAAAACAAAGAACAGAGAGTATCTCTCCCTGTGTGGCAGAATGCCAATCTCACACTCTCATGGCAAGGTGAAATGGGGTCAAGTCCTTGGCTAGCTGCTGTTGAGAGAAAGGAATGTAAGAATCCTCTTCACAAAGAGCAGGGGTGGGCATGATGATCACTGAATATAGCTACTGATTTGTGAGTTAAGTTCTTAAAAATTGTACCCAATATCCAGGGCAAGAATAAGATGAAGAAGAGCTTCAAAAATCTAATCAGCCAAAAAATCTAGAAGAAGAAGAATCAAGCATCAAAGAAGAGCCTTAACACAAAGGCAATCAGCAATCAAAACAAAGGCATGAGAGAAATACTCACCTTCAGAGCATACTAATCAAGAAAAGGAAACCAATCAATGTAATACACTGCATTAAGAGATTGAAAGAAAAAAATCACATAATCACCACCTGGGTGAGTCCAATGAACTGGAGAGTAGATGTTGCAACTCTGCTGAAATTGTGGACTCAACTGGCACATGGACAGATCAAAGATTTAAGTCTCTAGGGTATAATTTTATCAAGTATAATGCTAATTATAAGTTCAAGTAAAAGGGACAGAGGAGTGAAGTGTAAAGACTCTATAAATGGGTCTAACTCTGTTACACTAGGGAGCATAAATTCCAAAGTAAGGCCCACTGACAGGGTGCCAAATTCCTGAGCTGTCTAAACTGCTTATAGTTTCTAGATGTCTATAGAGCCCTCAGGAGCCCCACTATTTGAGGCAATTTTGCTGTGGCAGTCAATGAGATCCTGCTGAGGCTTTCATAAACAAAACCTCCAAACTCACTTTGAAGTCTCTAAGCCATAAAAACTCATTTGTACTTATCCTTTCTCCTTTTTGATCAAGGTCTTTCTCCAAATGCATTGCTAATTGACACTTGGTAATAATCCCTTTATTCCAGGAAGGATCATCCTTGGAAGTCATGTCCTAGGCAGGGGGTAATGTAGGGTATTTATATGCTGAGTTTGGCTTAGAGAGAGGCTGCATTTGAGCAACAGGAGGCTTTCATATAAAGTCAGTGGCCACCAGAGTTTCTGAGGAATGGGAGAGGGAAGAATGGATGTAATTTTCAAACATTGGAGTCATTTAACATGACATTGCAGGGACAGGGACAGGCAAATGTATATTTTGTCATAACACACAAAATTGTACAAGACGGTGTAAATCTATAATATAAACGGTAACCCATAGTAGCAATGCTTCAACATGTGTTCATCAATTGTAACAAACATAGCATACTAACAAGAGTCTTGTTGATGTGGGAAAGTATAGAAGAAGAGAGAGTGGGGCACATGGGAATCCCTTATAGTTTTTATGTAACATTTATTTAATCTAAAGCTTCTTTAGAAATAAAAATAATTTTAAAAATCACATGATCATCTCTATTGATACACAAAAACCATTTGACAAGATACATCTTTTCTTGATAAAAACATTTCAAAATAGAGAAAGAGAAGGAAACTTCCTCAAGATGATAGAGGGTATATATGAAAAACCCACAGTTAACATTATACTCAGTGGTAAATTGCAAAAGGCTTTCCCCCTAAGATCTGGAACAAGGCAAGAATGTACACTGTCACCACTCTTATTTAACATTGCATTAGAAATACTAACTCAAATACTTAGGCAAGAAAAAGAAATAAAATTCATCCAAATTAGAATGGAAGAAGTAAAATTTCACTAATTGCAGATGACATGAAACTATACATAGAAAGCCCTGAAAAATCTACAACAAAGCTTCTAGAGCTGATACATGAATTAGGTAAAATGGCAGGACAAAAAATAAATATGCGAAAATCAGTAACATTTCTATACCCTAATAATGAGCAATCTGAAGAGGAAATCAAGAACAAAATTCCACTGATGAGAACAACTAAAAGAATCAATAGCTAGGAATAAATTTGACTAAAGATGTAAAGGAAACATACACAGAAAATGTCAAAACATTTTTAAAGGAAATCAAAGAAGTACTAAATAAGTTGAATAATATTCCATGTTCATAGATTTGAAGACTAAACATCATTAAGTTGTCTGTCCTACACAAATTGTTGTACATATTTAACAAAATCCCCCCAAAATTACACAGCATTTTTCAGTGAATAAGAAAAATTAACTATAAAATTTATTTGGAAGAAGATGGTTCTGAATAGCCAAAAACATTTTGAAAAAGAAAAACAGAATTTGAGATAATATAATGCCTGATTTTAAAGCATAATACAAAGCTATATTGGTCAAACTGCATAACATTGGCTCAAGGATAGATATACTGACCAATGGAACTGAATGGAGAGTTCTGATATAGATCCTCACATATATGGGCAACTGATATTTGATAAGGCCACCAATTATGCTCAACTGTGAGAGAATGGCCTCTAAAATATGATGATAGGAAAAATGGATATCCTTAGCAAAAAGAATAGGAGAGGATCACCATCTCATACCTTATACAAAAATTAACTCAAGATGGAAAAAACACCTAAATATAAGAGTCAAGACCATAAAACAGAAAAGCATCTAAAAGATTTTGTATAGGAAATTGTTTCATAATCTTTACACCCAAAGTACAAGGGACAAAAGAAAAAAATGATAAATGGCATCTCCTCAAAATTACAAACTTTTGAGCTTCAAAGGAGTTTGTCAAGAAAGCAAAAAGGCAGCCTGCTAAATGGGAGAAAATATTTGGAAATCACTTACCTGATAGGGCCTAATATCCAGCATATAAAAGAAACCCTACATCTCAAAAACAAAAATACAAACAACCCATTTAAATAAATGTGCAAGAGATTTGAGTGGACACTTTTCCAAAGAGGAAATACAAATAGCTAAAAAGCACATGAATAGATGCTCAACATGATGGGATATTAGGGAAATGCAAATCAAAACTAGAGTGAAATATCCTTTCTCTTATTAGACTGGCTGCTATTAAGAAAAAGAAAATTGCAAGTGTTGGAGAGGATGTGGAATAATGGGAATGCTCATAAACTGCTGGTGGGAATGTAGATTGGTGCAGCTATTGTGGAAGATGGTTTGGCATTCCTCAGGAAGATGACTATAGAAATGTCATATGATGTAGCAATCCTACTGCTGGGTATATACCCAGAAGAATTGAAGGCAGGCATATGACCAGATATATGGATACCATTGTTCATAGCAGCAATATTCCTGATTGCCAAAAGTTGAAAGCAATGCAAATGTCCATCAACATAAGAATGGATAAGCAAAATGCTGTATATACATACAGTGGAATTTTACTCAGCTGTAAGAAGGAACATGCAACCTAGATGAACAACCTTCAATCTTGAAGACCTTTTTTTTGAGTGCAGTAAGCCAGTCACTAAAGGACAAATATTGCATGACCTCACTGATATGACATTAGACTATAGAACAGACTCCCTGAGCTAGAGTTTTGAAGATATGCTATCAGGTGACAGAAACGGAGTAGAATGTGGTGAACAAATGCTCAATCTTTACAAAACCTATGATTATGTGGACGGGTTGATGGTGGTGCAGGGATGTGAGTGGGGTCAATGGGGCTGGAATGTGAGAGTGAGCATGGTAGGGTGGTTACGATGGACTCTCCATGGAACTGAAGGGAGGAGCGGAGGAAGGAGGAGGTGATCTAGGGGATTTGTAGGTCTATGGTTGAAACGACAACGATAGAAATGCTTTTTTTTGGCAAATACAGCAGGGGAGGGTCACTGGTGTAGGGCATTGGTGGTAGGGGAATATATGGAAAATGATGAAACAGGAGCATGCTTCAATGGAATATGAATGTGTTCATCTTGCCGTAAGGTGTTATCTTGGTGGGGAAGAGACTCACATAGTAAACAAGAAAATATTAACCTCCTACCCTAGGAAGTTCTACTATGTTCTCAAATAGGAAAGCAAGAACATCTCAAGTACAAAGATAGTGTCTAATAAAAGAAAATAGACCAGTATATCAAGCCCTCAATATTAATGCATACAACTATGAACTTTAATCTTCAAAAATTGAAACTTATTGTTTGCCATAGGTTCTGATGGGTGGGGGATGGAGGAATGGGTGGAACATGGGGCATCTTGTGTCATTGGAATTGTTCTGCTTGATGTTGCTTTGATGGATATAGGCCATTATACATTTTCTCAGAATCTGTAAATGTATGTGGTACAAAAGGCAAACCATAATATAAAGCACTGACCATAGTTAGTAACAATACTTCAATATATGTTCATCAATTGTAACAAAGGTTCCATATTCATGTAAGATGTTATTGGTAGGGAAGAATGTAGGGAGAGGAGGGAATTGGGGCATATGGAAATCCCCTGTATTTTCTATATGACTTTTCTCTAACCTAAAGCTCCTTGGAATAAAAAGTTAAACAAAAAACCACTGGGGAACATATAGAAGAAAGTGTGTGTGTGTGTGTGTGTGTGTGTGTGTGTATTTACACCCAAAGTTATCATATATATATATATATATATGATAACAGACCTTATGGTGATAAAATGCATAATGCAAAAAATTAGCTTTTCTTGTTTATTTGTTTTTTCTTATTATTGGTATTTTTGTTGGCTTTGTTTTGGGGGTAGTTTTGGGTTGCAGAGGTGTTACAGCTGTGGTAGGGGCAGATCACTGCACTAGGGTGTCAGTGCTGAGGGGATGTGTGTGGTAGTGTGATTTGGGGCATGCCTCTATGGAGTGTGAGGAGTGTGTGCATGTTCGTGTGGTTATGGTGTTTGTCTTGGTGGGTGGAGACCCACAGAATAACAGAATATTGAATTCCTATTGTAGTGAGTCCAGCTACATTTTCTTGTAGAGTGGTGAGAATCTCTGGAGTACAGGGCAGTGCTTAGCAAGAGGGTGGGCTTATGTGCCATGCACATGATATTGATTCTTGTACTTATGAACCTTGTTCTTGTGAAATTGAAACTTGGCCTAGTAACATATATTGTCTAAGCGTTACCTCCTGAGGGCCTCCTTGTTCCTCAAATTTGTCCTCTTTTAAAGCAAAACTCAGCATATAAATCCACTGCCTTCCATCTGATATAGCACATGCCTCCCAGGGATTTGCCTCCTTGGCACCAAGGGATTAATACCAAGAACCAACTAATGATGCATTTGGAGAAAGTCCTAGACCCAAAGGGGGAAATATTAAATGCAAATGAGTTTTTATGCTTAAGAGATTTCAAAGTGAGTTGGGAGGTCATTCCAGACGTCATGTTTATGAATGGCTCAGGAGTATCTCCCTGTCTGCCACAATAAACAGTGCCTCAAGTAGGGGTGCTCCTCATGGCTCTAGAGATATCTAGACACTATAGGCAGGGTAAATATCCCTAGGAAATTGACACCCCATTAGTGGTCCTTTCCATGGAAATATAATAACCCATCTACTCCAATGTATCAGAGTTAGACTTATTTATAATTTTCCTAAACATGGTTCTTATGCTCATTTATTTGAACCTATGATTAACACTATATCCATTAAATATATATCCCAGAGACTTAAATCTTCCAGCTGTTCATATTCTGGGTGAATCCTGAATCTCAGCAGAGTTGCAGCCAAAACCTACTCTCCAGTTCATCAGACTCAGAACAACTAACAAAAGGATAATGAAGGACAACACCTATCTCAAGGAGCAGAAAGTATCTGCAACTGCAAGCAAGACAGTTCCATCTATCTGCCCCATGGGATCTAAGACTCCTCTCAATCAGAAACAGTGTGAATCACTAGTCCAAAATCCTCAAGATAAATAAACATAAGGGGAGATGTAACTATGGATCAAAATAGACTTATTCTGGTAATGGAAGAACATGTAACATTGATATAAAGACAGTTATAATCAGGTTTTGAGGGGAGGAACAGGGAAGAATATGTGTAAAATGGGACATTTTTGAGATGTTGGAAATATTTTGCATGATATTGCAATGACAGATATAAGCCATTATACATTTTGTAAAAACCTATAAAAGTATGCGGTGCAAAGTGTAAAACATAATGTAAACTATAAACTATGCTTAGTAGCAATTCTTCAATATATGTTCATCAGTTGTAAGAAATTTACTACACTAATGAAAGGTGTTGTTAATGGGGAAATGTGTGGGAGAAGAAGGTAGTGTATATTTGAATCCCCTATATTTTTGATGTAACACATGTAATCTAAGTCTCCTTTAAACATAAAGAAAAAAATGAGATGTCTTTCCCACCCAAGTTGATTTCAGATTTAACACAATCCCAATAAAAATTACAACACCTTTTTTTGCTGAATTGGAAAAACCTATTATGAAATTTCTTAGGAAAGGCAAGGGGCCTTGAATAGCCCAAAACATATTGAAAATGAAATATGAAATTGGAGGAATCATGCTACCTGATTTAAAGCGTACTACAAAGGTACAGTTGAAAAAATGTATAGTATTACTATTGTATAAAAATACTGACCAATGGAACTAAATTCAGAGTTCTGATATAGATTCATGCACATACGGTCAACTGATATTTCACAAGGCCACCAAGTCCACTCAAGAGGGAAAGAAACCTCTTCAAAAAAATGGTGCTGGGAGAACTGGATACCCATATCTGAAAGAATGAGATAGGATCAACATCTCACACTAAACCATTCAAATAAAAATCAACTCAAGATAGATCAAAGACCTAAATATAAGAGCAAAGACCATAAAGCTCCTAGAAGATAATGTAGGAAATAATCTATGAGATATTGTATTACGAAACGGTTTCATAAAATTTACCCCAAAGTGTGAACATTCAAAGAAAAAATAGACAAATGGGTCCCCTCAAAATTAAAAACTTTGATTTTTCAAAGGAGTTTGGCAAGATTGTGAAAGGCAGCCTGCTCAACGGGAGAAAATGTTGTCAGAATCAATTATCCAATAAGTGCCTAATATCCAGCATATATATTGAAGTCTTACATAATAAAAATAAAAAGGCAAACAACCCATTTAAAAATGGACAAAGGATTTGAATAGACACTTTTCCAAAAAGGAATTAAAAATGGTCAAAAAGCACATGATAAAGATGCTTATCATCATTAGTTATTAGGAAATTCAATTCAAAACTACAGTGAGATATCATCTTTCCCCTATTAGACAGACTACTATTAAAATAAAGGAAACTACAAGTGTTAGAGACGGGGTGGAGGAATGGGAATGTTTATCCACTGCTGGTGAGAACATGGAAAGGTGCTACAATTATGAAGGATGGTTTGATGGTTCTTTAGGCAACTAACTATTGAATTGCTATTTGATCCAGCATTTCCATTTCTAGGTATATACCTAGAAGAACTGATAGCAGGGACAAAAACAGATATATGTACACCAATGTTCATAGTGGCATGATTCGCTATTGCCAATAGATGGAAGCAACTTAAGTGTCAATTAATGAATGAATGGATAAGCAAAATGTGGCATATATATATGATAGAATATTACTCAGTTGTAAGAAGGAATGATGTTTTAAAACATGTGAGAGAATGGATGAATCTAGAAGAACATACGTTGTGTGATGTAAGTCAGACACTAAAGGACAAAAACACTGCATGACTTCACTGATATGACCTTAGAATATTGAGCAGACTTGCAGAGATAGAGTCTGGAAGATAGATTACCAGAAGATAGAAAGGGAGTAGAGAGTGCTGAGCCAAGGCCCATTCTAGGCAGAACTTATGATAATGTGGAAAGACGTGGTTTGGCAGTGGTCAGGGGTGATGATGGTGCAGGGAAGTGAGGGGAGTCAAAAGTGCTGGAATGTGAAGGTGAGTGGGTTTGGGGGTTGGGTTGGGAAGAGGTGGGGTATATGGGAGTGCCTTACACTTTCAATGTAACTTTCTGTAATCTAAAACCTCTTTAAAATGGTTTATTATGTGTATAAAAATTAAATTTCCTTGCCTAAATTGATTAGATGAGTGTTTGTCTTATAGGGACTGGTTTAGAGCAGGCACACTTTATTTTGTAATGGATCAAATAAAAAGAATTAGTAGCTTGAATCTATCTGTGTTGGCCACCTAGGTGGGGATTTCAAATTTCAATTGATATTAAGAGGAAATTCAAGAGGGAATTCAAAATGGAAGTAAGGCATGAGATTTTTGTGTTTGAATGGTCCCCAGCTATTTTTCTGTACAAATTTATCACTTTATTCTCTTTTGATCAATGATTCTAACTTGACCATTTCTCCCCATAAGTTTGACTTTTTGAGATACCAAGTGAGTCCCTTGTAGAATATTCTACATTGATTGTAGATTTTTCCTGTGGTTTTCCATAGTATTGTTAAATTTGTACCTCAGTCCTCTGTTTTCAGGGAAACTGGAAACTGGACCTGAGTATTGATTAGATTCAGTTTAAACATTTTTGGAAAGAATACTTCAAAGATGATGTGTTGTACTCAACACAACACATCAGGCAGCACATAATGACAGGTGGTTTAAATATTATTGGTAATTATTTTGATCATTTGGTTAGGGAGGAAAAATATCAATTCTCTCCATTGTAAATATAAAGAATGTAATACAGGGTTGAAATCATGTCACTATGAGAATATCTCATTCCCCTACCACACTTCTCTTAATAGTTTTAGTGCACATTGCTGATTCTTACTTGAAATAATTATAGCATAAGTGCTTAAAAATGTTAACTTTTCAAATTATGTTATTCATTTTATATTTACTGATGCTGATCTTCTAAAGGAAAAATAAAACATACTTCCTTTCACTGTTTCCCCAAGTGAAACCATGTTATGGACAAAGAAGGCATTGCAAACTACAAAGACTTCCTATAAAAATTATAATTTGTAAAATATTTAAATAGACAACATTTTATCAATGCAAATTTAAAGGATACAAGCTAAAATGATTCCCTCTTAACAAGTCTTCTCATTTAGCTCAGCAATAGGTACCAATCAAATAAATCTTATTATATTGTACAAAGAATCAAATAATTTTTTTATTTTCCATGTGTCCTCTGACAACATTTAAGGATGATTTTGCATATAAAAGATATCTTGAAAGTTTCATTTTTATTTCTTATGTTTAGGATATATTTTTGTGGTGGTAAAATAAAAAATGTTTTCAGGATGGTTCTGGGAAGATGGTATTGAATTAGATGAGAGGACTCAGTTCTCTTGCAATGATAGTGGAGAAGGAAATCACACTCAGCCCTCTGCCACATTATCTCTATCCCCAGAAAGGAATATGTCAGTTCCCTTCTCAGTTGGGTGCCATCAGTCTCTGGTTTTTGTGAGGCTGTTCATCATGAGAGTGGGGGATGGGAGCCACTCCCATCTGCAGGGGCTAGTAACTCAGTTTCCTTTTTGGCTTCTTTGTCCCACTCTCTCCTGAATGATTTGCCTGGCACTCTTCTAATATGCAGATTCCCAAATCCACCCTAACAATTTTCCCCATAAACCATATAGTTTATCTAAATTGTACCATTAATGCCATTTGTTATAATCACTGAGTTGCACATTCATTACTTCAACCAATATTAGAGCATTTCCATTACTCAGAAAAATAAAAACAAACCACTGTCATACTCATATGTCAGTGCTACGAATCACAAATCCTATGATGTTCATTCATCATTTCTATTCATTTTCAAATATTTACAAACAACATTTTACCAATTCTAAATGGATTAAACCTCAGCTTTCCATTCTTTAACCACATTTTTTTTCTCTGGTAACTTGTAATCTATCCATTAACTCCATGAGATTGATCATTATGTTTAGTTCATAATAGTGAAATCATACAATCTTTGTCCTTTTTGCCTAGATTTCTTCACTCAACATATAGTCCTCCATGTTCATCTATATTATATGCTTCACAACTTCATTTCTTCTTGTAGCTGCATAACATTTTTCATGTGTACATAAAACAGTTTGTTTATCTATTCTTTAGTGGATGAACACTTGGATTGTTTCCATCTTTTGGCAGTTGTTAATAACACTATATGAACAGCAGTGTGCAGATGTTTGTTCATGCCACTGCTCTGAAATCTTCTAGGGGTATGACAAGGAACAATACAACAGGGTCAATGTTAGATCTATATCTAATTTCCTTGGGAACTGCTAAACAGACTTCCACAGTGGATATACCATGTAAAGCATTGTAAAGCAGGAATGTATAAGCATTCCTGTCTCTACATCCTCTCCAACTCTTGTAGTTTTCTTTTTGTTAATAGTAGATTTTCTAGGTGGTGTGAAATTATATCTCATCATTACTTTGATATCCATTTCCCTAATTGCCAATGATGTTGAACATTTTTAATGTGTATTTTCACCCCTTGTATTTCTTCTTTAGAAAAATGTCTATTCAGTTCTTTTGCCCATTTTTAAATTGGGTCATTTTTCTTTTTATTGTTGAGTTTTAGGATCTCTTTATATATCATGGATATTAGATCCTTGCTGGAGGTATGATTTTCAAATATTTCCTCCCATTGAGTAGGCTGTCTTTTTACCTCTTCAAAAAGTCCTATGATATTAAAACTTTGTAGAATTAACTTACATTTGTTCAGCTTCAAAGAAAAATGGTCTTATATATGCAATTTTACCCATGTTCATATTTCACATAATATATTTAGTTCATAAAAGGGCAATCATACAGTATTTACCTTTTTTGTGTGTCTGGTTTGCTTGACTCAGCATAGTTACCTCCAGGTTCATCCAGGTTGTCATATGTTTCATGACTTCATTTCTTCTTACCATTGCATAATATTCCATCATGTGTATACTCCACAATTTGTTTATCCATTCATCAGTTGATGGACACCTAGATTGTTTCCAAATTTTGGTTATTGTGAAAAATGCTGCTATGGACATCAGTGTGCAGATATCTATTTGTGTCACTGCTCTCAATTCTTCTGGGTATAAACCTAGCATGGTATTGCTGTGTCCCATGGCAGGTCTGTATTCAACTTTCTTTGGAACTGTCAAACAGTCTTCCACAGTGGCTGAACATTCTACATTCCCACCAACAGTGAAGAAACATTCCCATCTCTCCACACCATCCCCAACATTTGACAGTTTTCTGACTTTTTAATACCAGCCAGTCTAATAGATATGAAATATCTCATTGTAGTTTTGATTTCCTTTTCCCTAATCTCTAGTGATGTTGAACATTGTTTTCAGTGTTTCTTACCATTTGTATTTCTTTTTAGGACAGCTGTCTTTTTATGTCTTTTGACCATTTTTTAATTGGATACTTTGTCTTTTTATTGTTGAGCTGTATGATATCTTTATGCATCATGGATATCAACCCCTTATCAGATATGTGATTGCCAAACGTTTTCTCCCTTTGGGTCAGCAATAAAATGAAAATATAAATCAATTTATAAAGAAGAAATGAGATTAGTGGTTATGTAGGTCTGAAGAAGGAATGCTAAGGGGTGTGGAGTCTATCTTTCTGAAGCATTGAAATTCTTCTAAAATTTTTGAGATGCTGACTGTACAACATTGTGATTATACTAAAAAGCCATTGATTATACACTTTGGATAGAAGAGCTAGAAATAGCAGTGATGTACAATGGTGGAAGCATAGAAAGATTGAGAGGTGAAGAATTTTCTTGTTTATTTGTTTGTCTGTTTTTTTGTTTTTTGTATTAATATTGAAGTAATGAAAATGCTCTAAAAATGACTGAAGTGATGAACACACAACTATGTTATTTTACCAAATACAATTGATTGTACACCTTGGATGGATTGTATCAATAAAACTGATTTCTTTAAAAAATTAAAAAAATATCAATAAGGTCCTATGATCCAAAAATGCAGTGATTTCAGTACCAAAAAGAGGAATATTTGCAACTGATTGGAATGTATCTTATATTTTTAAAATTCATTGGTCATTGATTGTTACTAAAAAATCTACTAATTATTCTATATATTAATATTGTCAAGTGATAAAACATTTTTAAAAAGAAGAAATGAAGTCATAAAGCATATGACCACATGGAGGACATTATGCTGAGTGAACCTAGCCAAATCCAAAAGGACAAATACTGTATCATTGTGCTACTAGGCACTAAATATACTGTGTAATCTCATGGAGTTAATAACTAGAATATGGGTCACCAGAAAATAGAATCATGTTAGAGAATAGAAAGTTGAGGGTTAATCTGTGCAGAATTGGTAAAAAGGTTTTTCTTAAATCTTTGGAAATGAAAGACATTGTGAAAGCACACAATAGTGTTTGTAACTAACAGTGCTAATATGTGGGTATGAGAGTGGAAGAAAGAAAAAGTCTATGGTTATATATATTACTAGAAGGAAAGCCAAAATTGTAACATGGGTCTGTATAGCATAGCAAAAAACTCATGTGAAATACGAGTATGGGTAATATTGTGTATATAAGATTGTTTTTCTTTGAAACTGAACAAGTGTGTGGTAATGTTACAAGATATTAATATTAAGCAAAAATATGACCAAAGCAAAATATGGACAATAATGTGTGGTAATATATTAACAATCTTCCATTAAGGGTAAAACAAAAACAAGGAAATATACTAAGTGAAAAGAATTTAGACAAAATATACAACATATTGTT
This sequence comes from Cabassous unicinctus, assembly GCA_029593785.1. NCBI lineage: Eukaryota > Metazoa > Chordata > Mammalia > Cingulata > Chlamyphoridae > Cabassous > Cabassous unicinctus. The sequence goes on along the minus strand of JAQZBX010013875.1, from coordinate 16,353 downwards.
TGACTCCATCTATACAAATAATAAATTCAAATAAATTAGACAGACACAGAATAGCAGCTATGTACAGCAGATGAACCAAAGGAAAATTGAGAGGTGATTGTTAAGTGGTAAGTAGGGCTTTTTTGTTTGTTTGCTTTTTGCTTTTTATTAGAATAATGAAAATGCTCTAACAATGATTGAGGTGATTGGTGCACATCAATGTGATTATACCAAATACCATTGATTATACACATTGGGTGGAGTATATGCTTTATTAATATGTATCAAAAATTAATTTTAAAAAAGAAAGAAGAAGTCCTATGAAAAACTATAAGTCTATAGTAGATGGAAGAATTTTTATCATTGAGGTGGAGGCAGTGGCCACTGTAGGTTCTGAGGGAAGGGAAATTGGAAAAATAAGTCTAATATGGGGGCATTTTTGGTACATTGGAATTGTCATGAATGATGTTACAATGACAAACACAGGCCACTATATATTTTGCATAACTTACAAAATTGTACAGTAAAGATATTAAACGATAATGTAAACTATTATCTGCACCAACTGGCAGTGCTCCAATATGTGTTCACCAACTATAACAAATGTACCACACTAATGAAGGAATGTGTGAATGTGTGGTAGGGGTAAGGAGTGGGTCATATGGGAATCCCTTAAACTTTTTATGGATCATTTATGTAATCTAAGTATCTTTAAAAATTAAAAAATTAAAAAATACTGAAAAATGTCCTCTGTGGTGCAGAAGTATTTAATTTTGAGGAAGTCTCATTTCTCTCATATATTTTTGCTGCTTGAGCTTTGGGTGTAAGGTTTAAGAGACCCCCACCTGCTACAAGCTATTGTAGATGTTTCTCTACATTATCTTCTAGAAGTTTTATAGTCCTGGCTTTTATGTTTATATCTTTGATCAATTTTGAGCTGATTCTTGTACAAGGAGTCAGATAGGAGTACTCTTTCATTATTTTGATTATCAATATCCAGTTCTTCAGCAACAATTGTTGAACAGACTGTTCTCTCACAGAAATGGGGACTTGGTAGGCTTATCAAAAATCAGTTGACCATAGAGGTGAGTGTATATTTATGAACTCTCAGTTTGACTCCACTGATCAATGTGCCTATCTTTATGCCAATACCATGCTGTTTTGACTACTCTAGATTTATCATACACTTCAAGTTCAGAAAGCATAAGTCTTTCCACTTTTCTCTTCCTTTTTAGAATATTTTTGGCTGTTTGATAACCCTTTACATTCCAAATAAATTTGGTAATTGACTATTCTGTTTCTGTAAAGTAGAATATTGGAATTTTGATTGGTAATGCATTCAGTCTATAAACCAATTTGTGTAGAATTGACATCTTCACAATGTTTAATTTTAGAATCCATGAACATTGAATGCACTTCCACTTATTTAGGTCTTCTTTGATTTTCTTACCAGTGTTTATAGTTTTCTGAATGCATATCCTTTACAGTCATGGTTAAATTAATTCCTAGATATTTGAGTCTTATTGTTCCTATTGTAAATGGATTTTTTTCTTGATTTACTCCTCAGCTTGGTCATTATTAGTGTATAGAAATTCTACTGATTTTTGTGTGCTGATTTGTATCCTGCCACATTGCTGAACAAATTTATTAGCTCAATTAACTTTGTTGTAAATTTCTCAGGATTTTCTAAATATAGAATAATGTCATCTGCAATAGTGAGAGTTTTATTACTCTTTTCCAATTTGGATTATACCCTTGCTCCCTTTTGTTTACTATTTGCATGAAATATATTTTTCTAACCTTTCAATTTCAGTTTATTTTCATCCTTGTATCTAAAGTGAGTCTTTTGCAGAAGCATATTGAAGGCAGATGTTTTCTTATCCATCCTGTCAGCCAAAGTCTTTTGATGGGAGAATTTAATCCATTAACATTCAATGATATTACAGTAAAAGCATCACTTATTTCAGCCATTTTTTTTCATTTGGCTTTTATATGTCATATCTCATTTTTGTCCATCATTTTTACTTTTTTGGTTACCCTTTTTGATAGTTTTTACATCTACACACTCCTCCAAGTATCACTTTCTTCTCTCTTTTGGCTGCAGAACTCCCTTACATGTTTCCTGCAGAGCTAGATTCTAGTTTAAAAACCATCTTAGTTTCTGTTTATGTGTTATTTTGAACTCACTGTTATATTTGAAAGACATATCAGATTTTAAATGCAAAGCTTTATAAGTGATGAAGGATATTATATATTAATATAATGGGCAATTCACCAGGAAAGAAATAATAATAAATATTTATGCACTTAACCTGTGTGCTACAAAATAGATGAGGCAAAGTGGCAATGCTGAAGGGAAAAATCAATGACTCTACAATAATATTTGGGGACTTCAACACACCACACTCATTATTGGGTAGAATATCTGTACAGAGGGTAAATAAGGAAACAGAAAGCTTAAATATTATGATAACAGAACTATACCTTACAGGCATATAGAGATCATTACACACCAAAATGGAAGGGCTTATATTCTTTTCAAGCACTGATGGACCTTTCTCCATGATAGACCATATGTTGGTTCACAAAACGTATCTCAATAAATTTACTAAGATTGAAATTATACAAAGCACTTTTTCTGGTCATAATGAAAGGAAATTGTGCTTCCAGACAATAGTGACCCTTTTGAGGACTTAACTAAACTTGGAACTTGTAAATCAGAATTGAAGATGCAGTTATCTCAGAAAGACTTGTGGAAAGTCTTACTGTCTGATGGCTTGGACTCCTGCTTCCTGCATGCTAAACCAACAAAGTTTTTGAGAGAGCTGTATGAACAAAACCACTGTCAGCTGGACAAAAGAGGACATGGAAAGGAAAGATTGAAGGAGAAACAGCTTTAGGAAGAAACCCATGGACACTGAGATCTGGAATTAAGACGTCACCTTGGGCCAAGAGAGGAGTCCCACCCATGTGTACAGACAGGGTGAGTTTGCCCCAGGAGTTGAAGAGGGTAGATATTCCCATCTGATGTTCAGGAAGAGTTTTGCTGCCCCAGGGTAAAGGAGGCTGGAGCACATTCCTCAAATATTAGGGCAGTTAAGGTCAGCACCCCATATGCGTGAGAGGGGTGCTCCTGTCCCACATGGATTAGAGAAGGCCAGGTGGTCAGCCTATTGCTCTGAGAGGGTTGAACCTGTATGCCAAAGGTTAGGGAGAATGTTGTCTTCACCTCACTGTACCAGGGGGCTAAGACTCTAACCCAAAGATTAGGTAAGTTGTGGCAATCACCCCAACACTCTTGGAGCTTGGTTGATACCCAGATGCTTAATGAGGGTGGAACCAAGAAAAAGGCCCTTGGGCAAGCCTGTGGAAATAGTGGGTCCCCATGTGGCCCCAAGAAGAAGAAACCATAGTCTTAAGAATGACTCTCAGACTTTGAAATCAAATGGAGGATGCCCTGCAGTTTTACTCAACTGTAGAGGGTCGGTGACTCATGTTTAACATCCCAATTTCTCCTTATGATAATGAAAATGTTTATCCTTTGTCTTTCTATTTGTGTATTGGAAGCAGTTAAATGGTTTTGTAAGTTTCAGAGGTCTATAGCAGACAGGACTTTGCCCCAAGACAAACTGTATTTCTTTAAACTGCCTATGATATGATTTTGTACTTGCATTGTTACTGATTTAAGGTTTTTTGAATATTGTAATTTTTTTTTGGAATTCAGAAGGTGTAGTGCAGTAATTTGGAAGTTTGATATAATTATGAATTCCAAAAATATAATTGGATCATGCTTGTAAACTGGGTCTGCTAATCTGGGCATGATTAATTTATGATTAGGGCATTAACGGGGTCATGTCAGTAGGGCATTGAGCCCCACCTCTTGGTGGGTGGGGGAATCAAATATAAAAGGCAATGCAAAGAACATTGTTGGAACAGTTATGATGTTGGAGTCTTGAACTGGAGCCCTGGGAAGTAAGAGAGCTTGGTCATGAGGAAGGAGAGAAGACCCCGGGATAGAGACAAGCCATTCACCTGATAGTCTACAGCTGGCATTGTGGAGAGAAGCAAAGCCTAGAGAGCCTCCTAGTCTACAGCTGACCTTGTGGTAGAGACAAAGGAGCTAAGCCTGGAGAGAAATGCAGCCCCGGGAAGAGAGGAACCCAAGAATCTGAACCCTGGCAAACTTTGGCAGCTGTCGTGCTCCAACACATGGCAACGGACTTCAGTGAGGGAAAAAGCATACACTTCATGGCCTGGTAACTGTGGACTTATACCCCAAATAAATACCCTTTATAAAGACCAAACCATTTTTGATATTTTGCATAGCACTGCTTTGGCTGACTAATACACCCTTATTAGTCAAAAATATCGTTAGAAAAGAATAAATTTGGAGGATGCTCACTTCCTGATTTTAAAGCATATTACTTAGCTACACTGGAAAAAACAACATGATACTGGACATAAAGGCAGAAATATTGAGCAATGGAATAGAATTGATAGTTTAGAAATAGACCCATGAATCTACATTCAAGTGATTTTTACATGGCTGTCAAAATCACCCAGTTGGATCAGAAGAATCTGTTCAACAAATGGTACTTGGAGAGCTGAATCTCCATAATTCATACAAAGAAAGATGACCCCTATCTCATACTTTATTGAAAAAATTAACTCAAAATGGATTAAAGACTAAAACATAAAAGCTAGAATCATAAATATCTTAGTAGAAAATATAGGGAAACATGTTCAAAGTGTGGTTTCTTAAACCTTACACTCAAAGCATGACAGTGAATGAAAGAATGTATAAATGGGGCCTCCTCAAAAAGATCTGAACATCTTACTCACCAAGGAAAATATACTGATGGAACATAAGCATATGAATATATGTTCAACATCATATGTCATTTGAAAATTGAAAATTAAAACAAAAAATTAGATGCTACTACACACCTACTACACCAGTTAAAATCCAAAACACTGTCAACACCAAATGCTGGCAAGGATGTGAAGCAATGGGAACTTTCATTCATTGCTGGTGGTACAGCTCCTTTGGAAGACTGTCAGACAATTTCCTACAAAAATAAACTAAGATTTACCATATAATCCAGCAATTGTACTCTAGGTATTTACGCAAATGATTTCAGCACATATGTCCCATGCAAGAACATGAATATGAATGTTTATAACAGCTTTATTCATAATTGCCTAAAATTATAAACAATCAAGATGACTTTTAATATGTGAATGCATAAATAAACTGTGGTACAACCAGTTTTTCAGAAGTAAAAAGCATTGAGTAATTACTGCAAAAGAAAAAAAAAGTCACATATTGTTTGTTTCCAAATATATGACATTCTGGAAAAGACAAAATTATGGAGATAGTTAAAGGATCAGTGGTTTCCAGGAATTCAGGAGTACTACAGGAAAGATAATTTTGTGGAGATCATGGAAAGTTTAGGAGAGTAATTCTGTAGGATACTTTAATGGTTAATTCATAATATAATATATTTGTCAAAACCCATGTAATTGTATAACAAAGCTTGAACCCAAATGTAAACTATGGAATTAGGTAATAATAATGTATTGCTTCATCAATTATAAATAATACAGCATACAATGCAAGATATTAATTATAGGTGAAACTGTACATGGTTAGTTGATATATGGGAACTGCAATTTCTACATAATTTTTATCATAAATTGCTCAAAAATTATCTACTATATAAAAAATAGAACACAACAAAAAACCTTAGGAATTTTTTTTCTCCTTAGATAATTAAGACCACCATAAAGTATATATAAAGCACAGAAAATATTCTGGTAAGACAGAATCACTAGGTATATTACCTAAAAGGTGAAGAAAAACGTTTCCCATTTTAATTGTCAGTGAATCAACCAAATCCAAAAGTCCATTACAATCGCACAACTTCTGCTAAGTCAACACATTTCATAGTTTCATTTCAAGCTCATATAATATTAATACAGAAAAATGACATTATTTTCTCACAAGGAGAGATAAATTCTTTTCTGAATTCCAGGCATGAAGACACACAGACACACAGTTCTTATATTTTGCCACCTTGCCTGGTATCTTTTTGGAAATCTTATTTACATGATTGAGCACTATTCATCCTTGAGAAATTGTCTCAGATGCATTTGTCTCCATGTTTATGGCATTACTGTAGGGTTCTCTCCTAAGGTTATTTTTCTTTTTTTTTTTGAATGGATCTTGGCATACCTTTATAGTGTCTTTAACCTACTACATTATTTTTGCTTTCCCCATACCTCATCAATAGTCAGTCAAAACCTTCAGAGAATCCATGTATGTATTTCATACTGTGAACTTAAATCCTTTTCATGGTGTTATTCATATCAAACCAACTCAGTCACTTTTTCATTTGGAAATAATCATTCACAAATGATCTATAAGTGAATTAGATAAACTGAGTTATTAAAATATCAAAATGAAAACATCATGAAAAATAGAACCACTTTTTTTTTCAAAGGGGATATCACAGAGGTCAGAGATAGGGAGATGCTTTTTCACAGAAGAACACAAATGAAGATTGTATCTGTGTTTTAACCTCATATAATGCTATTTTCTGACTTTTGTAGCATTCTCTTTAAATCATGAATGTTCATTTCTTCATGACAAAGCAAAAAAAAGGCTGTTGTTTTACTTTCTCAGCTCTTTCCAAAGTTCAAAATAAGGTAACTTATGAGAAAATTATTTGTGATCTGTAAGGCTTTATACCACAAGTAGTATCTTGGAAGTGTTAAATTCAGTGAGCCTCTAGAGTGTGCATTTTTGACAGCAAATTCATCAGTGCCTTTTTCATGTTCTTGTTCCTCAAGCTGTAGATGGCACTTTTGAGGATTGGCAGTAAAATGGTATAAAGGACAAAAAGCAGCTTTTCAATAATTGATGGTGTATTTGAAGATGGCTTGAGATAAACAAAAGCAGCAGTTATGATAAAAACAGTAAAAATTGTAGTATGAGGAAGTCATGTGGATAAACTTTTGACCTTTTATGGTAAGAATCTTTAGTACATTAGATAAAATATAAATATAAGAAATAACAATATAGATGAAGCAAGATGCAACTGAAAACATACAATCCCAATACTTGCATAAACCACCACTAGTAATTCAGAGCAGGAAATCCTTAATAATGAGGGAACATCATAGAAAAACTGTGGGATCAGATTGAAGCCACAGAAGGGCTTTGAAAATGCACCAGCTGTGAACAAAGCTCCCAATAGTCCTCCAATGGCCCAGGAAGCATTTGCCATCAGGACACAAGTGCCACCATTCATTATGACCCCATAGTGCAAAGGATTGCAGATGTGGCAATGTAGCGGTCATAGGATATGGTTGTAAGGACAAACGTCTCACCTGCTGAGAAAGAAGTCATTAAAAGTAGCTGAAAGGCACACCCTAGGAAATGGAATAGTTGTGAGTTAGGCTGTTGACAATGAGCTTTGGAATTGGGACTGACAAAAGAAGGACATCAAAGGAAGACAAGTTCTTCAGGAAGAAGTACATGGGTGTATGGAGTTGCAGATCAAGGATAATGGGAGTGATAATGAGGAGGTTGCTCATTACAGCTGCCAGGTGAATTACTAGGAGGAGCACACACTGTAAAATCTGTAGCTCTGGAACATCAGAAAAACCTACCAGGAGGAATCCTGTCACAAAGGTGACTTTGGGCATGCCAGTAGGTTCTCTTCACTTCCTGGCAAGGCAAGGAGATATGCACAACGCAAAATTAATCTACACCATTTAGCAACAATCATACTGACAGAGGGAAGCATTAGACTAAAAAACAGCTATGTAATTGCCTCTCTAAGTACTTATGCAGCTTTACCTATAGAATTCCATCTTCATTTTTGAAGTAAAGGGATTTCATAAGGTATGAAATCTTTTAGCATGTACAAGAGTTTCACCTGATGCTTTAGCCTCAACCTCAACATGCTTGGAGATGGATATAACTTGACTAAATGAGGCAGGTTTCTCAAATCACAGCGGTGTTTGCATCAAACTATTATTAGGACAGAGATCATGACAAGTCCTTTCTCTTTTGGAAAAATAATCCAAAATTTTATGTCTTTAAAGCATCTTAGTATTCCTTAGTATTACTTAGTACATGAAAAAAAAAACAATTGTCATATGCTTTTATGATCATGAGCTCAAAATTGTATAGAATAATCCAACTTAGGCAAATAAGTTAATTTGTCCTTTAGGATAAAGTCAGGAGAAGATAAACAAAGATTCTCTGTGCACTATTTAAGTTATCATGAGGTCACACAATTCAAATGCCTTGAACATCACTCTTAGTATGAGAAGAAAATTATTCAATCATCTAGAAAAATTTAATGTCCATTGAATGAAATCATGAATATTAGAGTCACATTAACATGTGGACTGCCTAGCAGTTGAATTTGTTTATAACAGACACTTGAGAGGTCACAATGACAAAATATGTTCCCAATCTTGGCTGAATTATTTTTCATAATCTTGCTATGTTTTCTGCAGTTCATTCTTTAATATTATCAAATATCTTCTTTCATTGTTCATAATATTTCCTTAGATTTTTAGTTAATGTGTTCTGATGTTGTTCTGTGTTCTGATGTTGGCTTGCTTCAATCTTTGAGGTTCCTTGGCTTTCCCATCATGTGATGACCTTTCCTTTATCTCTTGTCTTCTGGTTTCCAATGACTTCTGGTGTCAATCTCCTCCTTGTGGCTTTCTGTTTATAAAATCTCCAGTAATATGAATTAAGACCCAACCTGATTCAGTTCACCATACCATAACTAAAAATAACATTTTTTTTGGAGGTACCAGGGATTTCTCATATGTGGGAAGCAAGTGCTCAACCACTGAGCTACATCCATTCCCAAAATTAAATCTTTAAATGTTTTATTTACAGTGGGTTCTAACCCACAAGGTTGTGGATTAGGATTAAGAACATGTGTTTTGGAGGAAGCACATAATTCAATCTACCAGTGGTCCCTTTGAAATCCAATACTCTCTATAATGTTACCAAAGGAAACAAACAACAACAAAAAAAGAACTATTTTCAAGTTTGTACTTTAGGAACATACTTCCTAGCAAACCTAAGTAGCTTATAGGTCATCTAACATTTGGGTTTGATGTTTCCCCCACAATCGAGGATATCCCCTTAATGCTTCTCAAACTCTGAAACCACAGAAGGAAAGAGTCACCTATATAAAGTGAGTGGAAATATTTTACTTTGTTATTATACCTTTCCCAGGCCATGCCTTATTTTTTTTTTCATTTAAAATTTTTTTTTGAAGTATATCACTCATACATAAACATACAGAAATAATAAATGTAGAGTAAAAGCTATGGACTTATGTAACAAACATGCATAACATGATACATGTTTCATGTTATGCATGACTTAACAGGGCTTTCATACCCCACCCCACCACTAATACCTTGCATTGTTATGAAACATTTTTAAGAAATAGTGAAAAAGCATTCTCAAAATATTACTACTAACCAAAGTATCTTACATTTTGTGTATTTTCCCCCTAGCCACCCTATTTTTATATCACCCATAAATGAACATACATAAAAAATAAATGTACAGTAAAAGTTGTGAACTTACAAAACATACATGCATAAATTCATACATCAACCTAAAGATCCATATATCAACCCACCATCAGCATCTTGCACTGTTGTGAGACATTTGTTACAAATCATGAAAAAAAACCATCAAAGTCTTATGCCAACTACAGTTCATATGTTATCTTTAGTGTATTTTCCCCCAAAACCATCCTATTATCTTTTTAAAATATATTTTTATTACAGAAGTTGTGAACTTACAAAACTATCATACACATGTGTAGAATTCTCATACAATACCCCTTCATCAATACATCACACTGTGGTGGAATATCTGTTACAGATTATGAGATAATATCATCAGACTATTACCACCAACCACGGTCCATAGCATACAATTGGCACATTTTTTACATAATCTCCCATTGTCAACACAGCATATCATTGGCATAGATACATGAATATTACAGTATTGTTGTTAACCACAGTCCATAGGTCACTCCAGTTGTATTTTTCTCATGCTTCTCCACATTCCTATTACTCTCAATAGTGATGTACATCTGCTGTAGCTCACAGAAGAACACTCTTTCATATGTACCAAGAACCACAATTCTCCTCCACTTTTGGGTTCACTGTGTTATTCAGTCCCTAAATTATTCTCTAGCTTTCTCTCAGTTGACATTTATATTGCTAGATGACACTTTCCAGCCAAATTCTCATTTATAAACCAGCTGTTACTCACTATAACATGTTGCCATCAACTCTATATATTTCCAAACTTTTACAGTAAAGTTAATTAAAACTTCACATACATTAAACATCAGTAGTCCTTCTATGCCCTCCTCTTATCTCCTTTAAGAATCCACCACCTACCAACAGTTCTTGATTTTCTTCTAGAAGCTTTATGGTTTTGCTTTTGAATTTAGGTCTTTGATCCATTTTGAGTTAATTTTTGTATAAGGTGTGAGATACGGTTCCTCTTTCTTTTTTTTGATTATGGACACCCAGTTTTCCCAGCACCATTTGTGAAATGGACTGTTCTGCCTGAAATGGGTGGGTTTGACAGGCTTATCAAAAATCACTTGACCATAGATGTAAGGGTCTGTTTCTGAAACATCAATTCAGTGTTCCATTGGTCCTTGTGTCTATCTTTATTCCAGTACCATGCTTTTTTTTTTTTTTGTAACCACTGTAGCTAAGTAATATGATTAAAGCCCAGAAGTTGGGGTCTTCCAACTTTGCTTTTCCTTTTTAAGATGTTTTTGGTTATTCTGGACCCATTACACTTCCAAATAAATTTGATAATTGTGTTTCCACTAAAAAATGCTGGTGGAATTTTTATTGGGATTGCATCGATCTGTACATCCATTTGGGTATTATTGACATCTTAATGATATTTAGTCTGACAATCAATGAGCATGGAATATTCTTCCAAGTATTTTGGTCTTTTTAAGATTTCTTTTAACAATGCATTGCCATTTTCTGAATAGAAGTGCTTTAGATCCTTGATTAAGTTTATTCCTAGATATTTGATTCTTTTAGTCACTACTGTAAATGGAATTTTTCCCCTAACTTCCTCCTCTGATTGTGCTTTACTACAGTCTATTATAATTTATTTCATATGATATAAGTATAGCTACTCCAGCTTTTCTTTTGTTGTTACTGCTTGCATGAAATATCATTTTCTAGCCTTTCACTTTCAATCTATTGGTATCCTTGGGTCTAAGGTGAGTATCTGCAGACAGCATATAGATGCCTCATATTTTCTTATCCACTCAACCAATCTGTGTATTTAGATTGGGAAGTTTAATCCATTACCATTAAAATTTATTGCTGTAAAGGAAGCTCTTTTTCACTCATTTTGTCCTTTGTGCTTTAACTTTCATGTTTTATTTTCACCAATTTTTTGAGACATTTGTTACTTTTACTGTTTTAATCTTCTTTTCTAGACTCTCTTCCAAGCCTCTCTTGCCTGTCTTTTCTTTTCAGACTGTTGCACACCCTGTAGTATTTTCTGCAAGGCTTGTCTCTGTTATAAACTCACTCAGTTTCTGTTTATCTGTGAATATTCTAAACTAACCCACATTTTTGAAAGACAGTCTTGTCAGGTGTAAGATTCTTCGCTGGAAGTTTTTCTCTTGCAGTATCTTAAGTATATCATACCACTCTCTTCTTGCTTCCATGATTTCTGATGAGAAATCAGCACTTAATTTTATTGGGTATCTCTTATATGTTATGCACTGCTTTTCTCTTTCTGCTCTCAGTATGCTTTCTTTGTCTTTGACTTGTGTGTCTTGGAGTTGATCTCAGCAGGTTTGTTCAGACGGGCTTATGTTGTGCTTCTTGGACACAGATATCTAAGTCCTTTAATAGGGTTGGGAAATTTGCTACCATTATTTCTTCAAATATTTCTTCTATCCCTTATCCCTTCTCTTCTCCTTCTGGGACACCCATTACATGTACGTTTGCACATCTCTTGCTGTCATTAAGTTCCCTTGTTCAATTTTTTCCATTTTTTTCTTCATCTGTTCTTTTGTATGTTTGCTTTCAGAGGGCATGTATCAAGCTCAGCAATCCTTTTTTCTGCCTCAGCAAATCTGCTGTTACATGACTCCAATGTATTTTTTATTTATTTTTTTGTGCCTTTCATTCCCATAAGACCTGCTATTTTTCTATGTATGCCTTTAAATTCTTCTTTGTGCTCATCCAATGTCTTCCTTAATTTCTTTAACCTTCTCACTGAATTTCTTAAGGAGATTTGTTTGAACATCTATGATTAATTGTCTCAATTCCTTTATGTCATTTGGAGGCATATGTTGTTCCTTTAACTGGACCATATCTTCCTGTTTCCTGGTATGGATTGTAGTTTCTTGCTGGTGTCTGGGAATCTGGCTTACTAGATATATTTATTCTCGGTGCAGTTTCTTTCTTTAGTTTAGGATTTTCTTGCCCTTTCTCCCTTCCTGATTGTGTAGTAGAAGCTGAGGATATAGTTGGTGCTGTAAGCTTTGGATGTTCAACCTACCTGTGTTGTTACAGGGACTGTTGAAGCTTCTCCTACCTTTCTCCTTTGCCAAAGGTTGGGACAGAGCTACAGCCATGTGTAATAACCCAGGTCATGCAGGCCAAGGCCATCTGTAGTTGTCCAGAAAGACTGATGAAGCTTCATACCCCTTCCTCCCCTGCTGTATTAGTCAGCCAAAGCAGTACTGATTTAAAATACCAGAAATTGGTTGGTCTTTATAAAGGGTATTTATTTGGGGTAGAAGCTTACAGTTACCAGGCCATAAAGTATAAGTTACTTCCCTCACCCAACTCTGTGAAGGGTCTGGCTTCCTGGGTTCCTCTCTTCCCAGGGCTTGATTATCTCCAGGTTCAGCTGCTTGTTCTCTCCACAAGGCCAGCTATAGACTCTCAGGTGAACAGCTTGTCTCTTTTCCCAGGACATTCTCTCCTTCTTCACGACCAAGTTCTTCTGTATGCTTACTTCCTGGGGCTCTAGCTCAAGACTCCAACATTAGAACTCCAACTCAAATCTCCAACTCTGTCTTTTGCCATATCTTTTATATTTGAGACCACACCCACCAAGGGGTGGGGCTCAATACCCTACTGATGTGGCCAATTCAAAGCCCTAATCATAACTTAATAATGCCCAGATGAACAGAGCAGTTTACAAGCATAATCCAGTATCTATTTTTGGAATTTATAACTATATCAAACTGCCAAACTTGCCTAGGGTAGGGATGGAGCTGCAGGTGTGGTCAGCAATCTATGCTGTGCATGTGCAAAATGACCACAGATACCCAGGTAGACTTCTGAATATTCAGTCTGTACCAGCTGAATGTAGTGGCAGTTACCCAGACAGGCTGGTGCAGATCCCTGCCCAAGGTCGGACCGAAATCTAGGGTAAGGATGAAGTCCAATCTGGGTGGAAAGAAGCCAGTCTTTACCTGCTCTGTGATTTTCAGTCAGCCCCCACTCCCCTCATGCAAGGAGAGTTGACAAAATGGTGGCTACTGGCATTTTTGATTTGGACAGGTTCAAACTTTAGCTGTTCTTAGGGTTATCTTTAGCCAGCTGAATTTACTGATTAGTAACTAAAGACAAATGTGTATAATGTATTCATTTATGTTAATAGTTTTTCAAGAGAATCTAGATTACTCTGACCAGGAACACACATATAATCTAGAAGGCAAGGAATCACATTAAATTATGAGCATATTGACTTGATATTAAATGGTTTAAAATATTATTTACAAATATTGCATAATGTATATTCTTCATCTTTGATATTTTTGCTTAACTATATATAGCAGTTTCATATTATTGATGAATTCCAAAAAGTAATATTGGATTAAGTTTGTAAACTGGTCTTTTCCTCTGGGCATATTAGAGTGTATTGGATTCAAAGAGTTTACTTTTACTTGATTAAATAATGATTAAGGCTTTTATTGGGCCATGTCTGTAGGATATTGCATACATACCCCTTTGTGGGTGGGGACTCACAGAGAAACTGCACAGCAGAGAAGGGAGTTTGGAGTTTTTGAGCTGGAGCCCTGGGAAGTAAGCACACAGAGGAGCTTTGTCATGAGGAATGAGCAAAGGTCCCAGGAACTGAAACAGACCTTTCATCTGATAGTCTACAGCTGGCCTTGTGGAGATAGCAGAGGAGCTGAGCCTGGAGAGAAGCAAGCTCTGGGAAGAGAGGAACCTAGGACTACTGAACCCTCATAGAAATCAGCAGCCATTTTGCTCCAAAGTATGGCAATAGACGTTGGTTAGGGAAGTAACTTATGCCTTATGGCCGGGTAACTGTAAGCTTCTACCCCAAATAAATACACTTTATAAAAGGCAACAGATTTCTGGTATTTTGCATCAGCACCTATTTGGCTGACTAATACAGTATAATATAACTCATTTTTTAAAATTTTATATACTTTATTTTTATTTTTTAAGAAACTTTAGATAACTTAATTGTTATATCAAAAGAAGAGATTTCCATATAGTCTGCCTCCTCCCCTTTGCACACTTTTCTCCATTACCAACATCTTTTATTAGTGTGGTACACATTTGTTACATTGCTAGTCACCATGGTCTATAGTTTACATTATGATAAACTCCTCACTTTGAAATCCCAGAGCCATAAAATCTCATTTGTATTTAGTATTTCCCCCTTTTGATCTTCTGGGAAGATAACATTGGAGTAGCTATGCAGGGCTCAACTGTCTCAAAAAAGCAATGAAGGAAAGGCAAAAACCTATCCAAGGGAGCTGCTTTGAGGATCTGCAGACCAGGAGAGTGCTGCACATCATCCAAGAGGGAGAGGGACAGAGAGACAAAAAGGCAAAATGAAAACCAGAAACTCAGACAAATATGAGGATATAGAATAAGTGGAACAAAGTGACAAAGAGGAAACAACACAAAACAAAACAAAATAAAACCCTAGAGCAGAAAGAGAAGCTAACAATCTGAATAATCCTATCAAGTTAGCCAGATGCTTAGACACCAGCAAAAAAATTACAAGGCATACTAAGAAACAGGAAGACATGGCCCAGTCTAATAAACAAACTGAAAAACAAGAGGAGATGCAGAAAGCAGAACTAATCAAGGATTACTAAACAAATATCTCAAATTAATATAATGAAGTAAAGGAGAGATAAAGGATATTAAGAAGACACCGGGGGAACATGCAGAGGAAATCTTAAATGTACATAAAAGATAACAGACTTGATGGTGATGAAACAATGCAAGAAATAAAAAATATGCTGGAAGCACATAACAGCAGATTTGATCATGCAGAAGAAAGAATTAGTGATGCCTGAAATAGTACGTATGAAATCACACAGACAGTAGAACAGATAGAATGACAACACAAAACATGGAGACATAAGCATTATAGGCATTCCAGAGTGAGAAACGAAGGGAAAGGGGACAGAAGAAGTGTTTGAGGAAAAATGCCTGAAAATTTCCCAATTCTTTTGAAGGACATGGATGTACATGTCCAGGAGGTGCAACACATTTCAAAGAGTATAAATTCTAGCAGCCATACCCCAAGACATATACCTAACAAATTGTCAAATGCTCAAGGCACAGAGACAATACTGAAATCAGCACGAGAAAAGAGATACATCACATACAAGGGAAGTTCAATAAGATTAAACACTGATTCTCATCTGAAAACATGGAGACAAGTAGGCAGTGGTATGACATAATGTGCTAAAAGAAATAAAAAATGCTGCCAGCCAAGGATTCTGTATTCAGCAAACCTCACATTCAAAACTGAGGGAGAGTTCAAAATACTCACAGATAAACAGAAATTAATAGTGTTTGTCAGCAAGAAACTTGCCCTTCAAGAAATATTAAAGGGAGTTCTGCAGGTTGAAAGGAAATAAAACAGGAGAGAGAGGGTTGGAGAGTGTATAAAGGGAAATTATTAGTAAGAATTATTAAAAAGATAAAAAGGGAAATAAAAACAAAATAAGACATATGCAAGCTTAAGAAAAAATGGCTAATGTTAAGTACTGCCTTGATAATAATAACATTGAATGTTAATTGATTAAAATCTCCAATCAATTGATACAGATTGGCAGAATGGATATGGAAATATGACCCAAATTTATACTGTCTACAAGAAACTCACCTTAGACTCAGGGGTACAAGGAGACTGAAAGTGAATGGTTTAATCATGATTATACATGTAAACCTTAAACAAAAAAGGATGGAAGAAGTTATACTAATATCAGACAAAATACACTTTAAAAACAAAACTATGGTAAGACTCAG